>DWME01010291.1:0-10320 GCA_018244795.1 Parelbella ahira ahira
CATTTCAACGTTGAATTCAGGTTGCCCACAATGATGAATTTCTGGAGCAGACCCTGCAGAACGCACTTCAGGTTGACGAGTTCACGGCCAATCTATATAATATCTGGATAAAAGTTCGAGAGGAAGGCATTACTCAGGTAAATAATACAATATAGAATTTTTTTAAGTGTATGAGAGTATTGATTCTATTTTTTTAATTCATAGACTACAGAGTATTAATGTGAGATGTTATGTCTTATAAACGAAATTTGCTTCGGAATTTTAAAAAATGACAGATAACTTATTGCAGTTAAGTTTAAAAGGAATGTACCTATGTGTGTCGGAGAAAGGTGTGTTTTTCGTTTTTGTCTTGTCAACTTTTTTGTGTTCTATTTTGTGCCAGTATTTTCAGTCGAAGAAAACTAATGTGTGGTAATAGGTGAAAACAAAATTATGACGTCACAATGAACGTCAAACAGTTGATAATATAAAGAGAAATTAACATACAGAAGTATGGTGAACACATGTGCATATATTTACATATGCTAATGTTATCAATGATAAAATACTATTTCGTTTTAAATCTTAATACTAAGCACGATTCGTTTGAATCTTCTGTTGTCAGTATAGTATATAACGGTCATTAAACAGAGAGACATATTAAAAAATGTATATAGGCGTGTAATTAACTTTACATTGTTGTATTAGGCAATAAATTTAAATAGCATTTTATTAGACTAATTTATTACTGGAAATAATTCACTGCTAACTATATAACGGAGCAATAGAGATCATGATTTAGTAGTTTCTTATATATAAATACTTGATTGTAATGTTGTTTCAAGGACTTGGCAAATAGAAATGCTTATTGTTTCTGTCCGATAGATATTCAAGGCTGATGGAAATCTCATTTAGAAATCTGTACATTGCGACAGTTAACAGTTAATCACAATGATAACGCCTTTTGATTTTAGATCTGTATAAATTATTGACTAAGTTTGTTAGTTTCTCAACTCTTTATGGGAGAATATTTATGGGACTGTAGCGAGGAAGATTGAAGGTGGGGTCGAGACTCTGTTATAGCTGATTTTAGTACTGTTTAATGACAATTTTTGAATGAGATATACATTAAAAAAAAATACATTAAAAGGATTTCGCGGGTCTCTTAGGAGAGCTAATTGTTTTAAAGTCATGTATGGTCATTTCCAACACAGCAGTTTTGGTTAGATCAATATAGGTATTCTGTGGGTGGGACAATGGGAAAGTTTATGCCACCCCGGCTCGACCATCGAGACCGTTACGCACCAAGGTCTGACGACTGTTTCTGGCGTAGCCGATATCGCTAGGGATGCTGCGGTCCGACATCATGCTGGAGTCGAGGTGTCCGCACACGGAGAACCAGTGCGCGAAGCACACGCCCTACTGCTCGTGGAAGCAAGTGGAGATCAACAGCATAGCGTCTGGGTTTGGTCACCTTGGACCCGTGTCGAGGGACATACAGAGGTAGCCGCCAATAGAATTGCCTCGCTATGCTAAAATTTTTCTGTACATTTTTTATATGCTGTGGACTTTATAACTGATTGTTAGTAATTATCTAGATAATTGTGAAGAAGGACGAGGATAAAGATGTTATCTCATTTCATCATCCGCATTTCAGATTTAATTTTTCAATTTTTTAATTTTATTTTTCGCTTTGTAATATCATTGAAAATATTAAAATTCATTATTTTTAAGTTATAATTTTTTTTTTCATTTTCTGTTTTTTATTTTTAAAAAGTACAACTGGCTGGTCACAATGACAGTCCATATATCAATATACCATTAAAATATCACCAATAGAAATAATTGTACTATGTAGCAATTGTCTGTGCTGCTGATATTCCAAACAGTATGAGGATACATCCAAAATACTTCCAATTAGGAGTAACACGGATAGAAATCTAGAACAGATGACATTACCTGGTTCTATTAAAACAATATTTCTATGTATTCTTGAATGATACATGTGTTGCCTCCATTTGTCCTGTAAATTGTATAACACGGTCAGATACTTTTGCAAAGGCGAAAATTTAATCAATTCAAAATTATTGACATATTACAGATTGCATTATATTTTAACAGTTTTAAAATTAGGAATTTCGGTTTTGTTCCATATCAATCAGTTATAATTTCCATTGTATATAATTTGTTCTATCTATTAGTTTAGCTAACAGCTTTTCTAGTTTGCTTTGAGGCCGAAGGACGCTTAAAAATTTTATATATATTTTATTATACACATAATATGTTTATCTTTGCATTGTGATATAGATAGCTTTTCAGTAGGTAGATTTAATTGCTAATAATATTTAGAAGATTGTAATTTTATTAGTATATGATAATATGCAACACTAAAAAAGTAATATTCTCACAAATATGACTAAGCGACCTGTTGTCAATCTAAGTTTGAAAAATAAGTATACATTAAAGTTAACAGTTTATCATAAGCTGAAAGTTTTCTTTTAAATTCAGTAGTAAAACGAAAACCAGGAAACTGATTTGAATGCAGTGCTTCCTTTTGTTTTCCATTCTGTATTATAAGCATGCGCACTGACCAGGCGTCAATCAATTGTTCATAGGAAACCTACGTTCACTTGGAATTTTGCTGTATTACAATTTCGGGTCAGACGAAAACTACGGACCACATCCGTCACTTACACCTTCCACTGTATGAGTTGGATGTAAAATTGGAAAATTGCAATTTTTTTCTAGAATTCTCCAAATTGACAATTGTAGAATTTTGAGGCAGTCGTTTTATGATTATTCCATTCTTGCAAGTCATTGTACTTGTGTCATTGTGGAATTTAACCGGTAATTTGGTCATTTATTTATTTTTTAATCTATACCAACTGTGTCATTAGATAATGATGTTGTCAGTTAGTAATCTTCTTATTAACTTAAAGATAATAGTCAGTGAATATTGTTAAAGTTATTAAATATTGACTGAGAACTTACTAATTGTGTCATTACTTAATGACACTTATCTGTAATTTGAAAATAATGTGTCATTTTTAATAAACATAAGGTCGCTTTCGACAACAATTTTTCTAATAACAAGTAATAGCCCAAAGTGTAGCACGTTCACCTAGACAGTGCCTATTCACTCTTGTTAAACGATTCCAACTTATCAAAACGTGAAAATAGATGGTTAAATACAAAATATGATGATAGACATATTTTAAACTATTTATTTATTATCACTGGACATTTTTGAAAGCCAAAATCAACTATAAATTCAGTCATGTTATTAGTGTTTAATGGTTACCCGTTCAAATTAATTATGAAGCTAAATAACTGGACTCTTACATGAGTTTAATCAGAATGCATGTTGCCACTCTGTATGATATAATAGATTTTTTAAATTACATTCAATATTATTTATGATATATGACAGTATTGTTATTAATTCTGTTACTGATTTATTTATTTTAATTATATGTAAATATTATGTTCATGTATATATAAATAGATATGTATCAGTTATTAGAATTAATGTTTAATACTTTTTTGACATTTTATTATTTGACATCGTTTAATTGATTAATTTTACTAAATTGACATTTATACCATTGACATTGACTATGCTATTGAATTGGGACATCTGTTATGATAGATATAATCTAAATTGTAATAAATAAATACATAGTAAAGCATTACAATGTAAATATTACAAAATGCTCACAACTTTAAGAAACGTTTGACACAATTCACCAGATTATTCGATTAGCACTTTGTGGTGTCACGATTCCTGGTCATTTAGAAACACTTTGATACCTTTTAATTGAAGAGTCAAACATATTTATAACAGATGACATAACGTTACATTGGTGTTAGATTAAGAACCAAGTAAACAAATTTAAACACGTACATTTTACAGAGTAGATATACAGAGGCTCTAATTTCTATATCATGTTAAAAAAGGAACTATTATTTTATTTTATTATCTTTGAATATATTAATACTGCTAATTAAAAAAGAAACCTTTGTAAATGGAATGAATTTTGGTATTGAAAAAAGGGAATTTTTTAGCTTAGCGAGGCAAATGTATTTTGGTAGAGAAATTTCAAGTGTGATTGTTAGTGTATATTAATTGAATACTCACACTCTAACATAGTTTGCATTTATGTTGTTTTATCACATATTAGATCCTAATCATTTTTCATTAAAAAAACATCATTATTAGGACTAATAAAAATAATAATGATAATAATATTATCTTAACAATTATTTCATCACATATAATGTTATTTATTTATTTAATTGTCTAATTTAAGATGTAATTATAATTATAACAATTAATAATTGGTTCAGAGCTGACAACATAGTTTTTTTTTTAATATTGTAATTGGTTGTGTCTTTATTTAACAGTAACTGGTGAAACGTGTGAGTGTAGTAATACACTCCTCTACCTACCCCTTAGGCCCTAAGGCTTAGGGGATTACAGGCGTGATGTTACATTTTGTGTCTTTATTTATATGTGTGTTTTATTGTGAGTAAATAACGTTCAGACACATGCCGAGTTTGTTAAAAAATACAGTTAGTCAATGTAACTGAATAGACCAATTTTTTTAATTATACAGGTGATGTTTTTCGTGAACACATTTTTTTTAAAACATTTGCGTTTTGTCAACTTTTCTTTCGGTTTTTGCAATTTTATTTATTTTCTATCGCCATTATGTCTTATAGCTGAGATACAGGGTGTGTATTTATAAATGTTTAAAGCTTTATAACTACTTTGTTCACAGTCAGTTGTATACTAAAATTTAACTGAATTTTACATTATTGGCTCTGATAAGGTATAAAATGAAATTTAATCTTTGTGGTCCTTATGATCAGGTCACACTGGATTTTTATGTGTGATTGTATTTACAAGTGGTAGATGATATTATGATGCAGGTTTCAGACATTGTACATATGTATTTTAAACTGAACCATGGGGTAACTCTACAGCCTCAAGGATATATGTATGCACAATGAAAAGCTTAACAAGCAAAAGTGCTAGAAACAAACCTATTTAGGTTAATATTGAATTGTGTAGAATTGACTGCCTCGTTGGTCGATTGGTTGCAAGCGCGACTGCCGATCGAGAGGTCCTGGCTTCAAATCCCGGGTCGGGTGCTATTGGATTTTTCCGATTTAGAATTTCCAGTACTAACTCGGAGTCTGGAATTGTGCCCGGTGTATGGCAATAGGCTCACCACCAAATCTATGGGACTTAAACTTAACTGGTGAATCGTGGAAGTGTACTACACTCCTCTGCCTACCTCTTCAGGGATTACAGGCGTGATGTTACGGTTATTGAGTTATATAGTATAGCAGCAACCATTTTAATGTATATTTCATATATATATATAAAGAGCTAATGTTCTTAACATTTTATATATCTTTAGTTTTCATGATTCGAGTTCAGTAGAAAGACTATGGGGAAGCTTCCACATACATATTTGTATAATCAAATTCGTCAATGTTTATGAACTGTTCAACGGATTTCAGTAACAGTTTTCTCAATTCTCATAACTTCTCTATGTCATTGTTATCTTTGCGTAGCTTGTTTGATTTGAATTCTGAAAAACGGAACACATTTAAATTGTTGCATAACAATCATACGTCAGATATATTTATGGTTTATTTTTCTGTGTCATAGTACAGATTATATAAAAATATGAAGGTAAATATGGATGTTGTCAAATTTCAAAATATACTTTTAGGTTTTTTTTATTACATTTCCATATGCGGAAAGGACTTATTGGGTATGGATGGTTTTTAAACCGTGACATAAACATTATATCACTAGTTATTATTTGAAAATGTAAATTTTAAGTATCGATTAAACATATTGTATATATAATCAGACTTTAACATCATTATATCAAAGTGACTTAGTATCAAAGATAGTGTGAGCAGGCCCTAATTGATCGATATTTATTTCCTATGTAAATAGCAGTATAATGCGTAATCAAGCCGTACTTTGGGAGCTCTTACGGTATAACTAATGTCTACGGTTTCGGTGTAACCCTGCCCTGTCCGAGTTTTGAGTTTTCATTGTATAATTAACCCTTAACATGTTTATTTTATAGAGTTTTCTATTAATATAGTTCCCATATATAATATTTAATGTGACATTTCAAAATGTCAAAATGACATTATGGTATTTTAAAATTTGTGGTGTTGACGATGACAAGCGTTAATGGTGTTGTGTTTATGGTTTTAGTTTAAGTTGCGTCTGTGTCTAACGTAGATATATTGAATATTATGTATAAAATTCAATTCTTATGTATTTATATGAGAGTAAGACTAAACCAAAGTTATGGCTGTAAGAATATGCCTTAGTATGTAAGCCTATGGTATATATAGATGGTGTCGGTGTGGAGGTTTTTGTGTATTATATAAAGCGGAACATATTTTAAATCGGGCAATTTTGAACTTTAATCGCGTTCGACTCCCGGTTGAAGATTTGCTTGATGTAACCACAATTTTTTACACTGTCTTTTGGTTTTTTGTTCTAAGCAAAGTCATGAAGCATATGTTGTTATTTTAAATAAGTTTGCACCACGGGAGAGACAGTTATAAGATTCATTGGTATAACAGTTGAGTCTAATTATGATAATTGATACAGTTTGTAAGAACAAAGTGTTCACTGTGCGCTGGACATTGGTGCTTTGTAGCTCTCAAAGACTCATCCACAACGTTCGATATTAAGCGTTCCGGGTTCGATCCCCTATGCATCTAAACTCGTGATAATAAAAAAAATAAGCGGCTGTCAAATATAAACTTTTAATGACATTTGAAGTCCATTATATATTTAATATGACAGTGACATTAGCATGTAAGGGTTGCCAGATCGTCGCCATAGCAAATGATTGGACAGATTATGATTTTAAATTGAATGGTTTGCAGTCGCTCAGCCTGGGCCTCTTCCGCTCGGACTACCTGATGCAGTACCCGGACGGGAATATCATTAAACAAGTCGAATTTAACACGGTGGCCTCGAGTTTTGGCGCGCTCACGTCACACCTCCCAGCCATGTCCCGGTACCGACGTTTTCGTTACTGTTCGCGCGTGGCAGGCCCAGTGACAGACTCGGTTGGTTCTCGTACGACACGGAAATTTTATAACTCTAGATATACCGCTTGGATTGTTTTTAAATTTGGAATGTATCTCAGTCTGAGAGATATCTGAATAAATAGAGTCTGAGAGAGAATAGAGAGAATCCCTCCTATGTAAGTGGGTAGTTATGAAGATATATTTCCTGTGTATAATAAAATGAGTCGTTTTTGGATTGTATTTAGGGCATATAAGGTTTGCCAACCCACACTTGGCCAGAGTGGCGTAGCATGACTGGCTATAGCCTGACGGCTATAAGCTATCTCGTTCTGAGAGGAGAGTATCCAACAGTGGAAGGATAAGAGATTTGATAATGGTGATGGTCCAATCAGGCGTGTTGTTTGCATGTCCTCGTGTGTGAGATATATACGACACGCATGATAAGATCCCTTCATTCGTTATACGTTTTAAATACGTGCCGTATGAGAACCATTTTAATTTACAAACAGACAGGTCTTTGTACCCATAACTATTTTTATGGCTACCATTTCAAGATATAACTGAAGTGAGACTGCAGTGATCAATTTGAATAACATATTGCCCTGTGAGGTAGTTAGGTTCCTAGAAAATGCCATGTTGTGTGAAACCGTGTTGTATGAGGAGTTAATATTTTTCTCTTATTTAGTCTGAGTGCAAAGGTTTTTGCAGTTGTCTTATTGTGTTATAGCGCAACCGTGTTATAGGATGCCGTGTTTTATGAGGGTTACCTGTGTTTTGCCTTTAAACAGCAACGCATTAACGGATGCAGGAGTTTTGATTTGTTTGATGGTGGAGCTCAATGTGTTCCAATGACGTGTTTGTCATCAGGTGGCTTGCAAGGATACAGGGGCTGATGATGATGGTGATATTAATGTGTTTGATGCTGATGATGATGACCGATGTTGTTGACAAGTGATGAGCGGTAATGCAAGTCACCTGGTGTTATATGGTACTTGCAGCCTATGGACATGTATGTATTTCATCCCAAATGAGACTTAAGTTCAACTGAAGAAAGATTGCCTGGTTATTTGAAAGGTTTCACGTGTCTGCCTACCCACTGCGATCGCAACCTGCATTGAAATAATTCACTGCTGCGTAACGCCAAGGATAGATGCAGTGATAATACTTCTTGAAGGGTACTAACTATAGGCTGTTCCTTTTTGATCAATGTAATCCAAGTTGCGATTAAATAGTTTTACAATACTTATAAAATCTGTACTTATCAAATTTTAAAATGTTTTTTGTCTGTCACCGAGCCTACCGCGTCAAACAGCCAACAATATCGCCCGACATCTCTCATGTGACTGCTATCTCTTTTACGCATAATTATCTATGTAACGCACGCTGTACATCCATCTCTTTCGCACACTGCAACCTAGCCGCTTCTCTTGTAGAGTACTACGCGTTGTCTTATTGCGCACTATTGTCCTATTACGCACTGTTGTCTTATTACGCACTCTTGTCCTATTACGTACTTTGGTTGTCGTACGCACGCTGCACTATGTATTGGCTTACTTTTGAACTATAATTCGTTTTTGTTAGTTGTAAGTACGTGCATGTTGTAGTGTTTTGGGGTGCTTTTGATTATACATTTATATGTATGTATGTATGTATGTATTTTTGGTCGGTCGGTTGTTGTTGTATTGGCGTGCATGTATTTATATAATATTGACTGATATAGGGTAGCTTTTCGATAGTGCTATCACTCGAGAGATGTTACCTTATCACGACCGGCCGTCGGTGAGGGACCTTTCGTGAAATACGTGGTGCAAATATTTTTAATGCGTACATACAATATATAGATAATTTGAGAACATATTTGACGCTAATATAATCCCGATGTGCGTCCAACGGGTACCAGATCAGAAACACCATACACATCCGAATGATGGATACAATTATATATTGTGTCCCGGTGTACATATAATAGTGTGTGTCCGTGCTAACGAAAAGAAAGCTATAGAGTCGCGTTTCGTGTAATAAAAATTGTCCGTAATGTTTTTGCAAGTGTAAACGATAATAATTTCAATTGTTCCAGAACAGTATACATGTATATAAACGAACACCTGAAATCCTACATAGGGAAGTCAACATATATTATTATTTGATCTTCATTTTTGCATATATGTAGATATAAATTGAAAGGATTTTATATGAATTAGGGATTTTTATAAGGTTTAATGGATACGCAAATAATTTTATAATGTTAAGTCATGGGCATTTTACGCATGTCAGATCAGTATAGAATATAAGGGGCGTTTTGGTTAAAAATTTGAACTCGCGAGTCGCCGCGTTTGACGTTAAGCGCTGACCAATCACGACGCGTCTTTGAGTCGCGTCGGAACTAGCGCGGATTTATATTGGTTTAAACCCACATTCTCAAGTATCAATATTGACAGATATTTGCTGAATTTTTATATGAAAAAAATAATTAATTAATTTATTCGAAAATATTATATCATTATTTTATTTATTGTTGCATTATAATGGGTAATTTTATCTATTAAAATTATACATTAAGTTTTTGATAGGAGATTATTGTTCATAGTTTTATTCAGTTTTAAATATTAAATCATTTGAATGTGGCAGAAGCACGGCAGGTATGTAAGTTTATGGGATATTTGGCAATCCGTGCTCTCTGCCTACCCCGTCAGGGACCTGGCGTGAAGATAAGTACGTATGTATGTAATTATTTGCCTATTGTTATATTTTTAAATTGTGTATTAAATTCTTTGTTTAGTAAAACAGATTAGAATGACGAGGTTTTCCTATATTAATTCAAAGATAATTCAAAGCTATAATAAAAATTATATTTGTGTACATTAAGAAATATTTTAAAACATTAACTGTAATAGCTGTTGTGATTGGAAATCCATTCTTATGTTTATAAGGTTAAGGTTTAAAGTCGTTATGTCGACATACTCGTATGATTTAAATAAGATCTTCGGTACGGCTAGCAAAATAGATTTAACACTTAAGAATCGTCGGCTAAAATTTGGAGGGTTAGCACAAAAAATTGACGAATAATAGTCGTTAACTATTCTTAGTACAGTTAGCAAAATAGATTTAACTATTAACTACCATCGAATATAAACAGTACGGTCAGCAAAAATGATTTAACCAAATATATCATTGATATTTATTTGCGCTACGTATTTTACGGTTCGAATTTTATGGCTATCCGTGTGAATATATTAGGTTTTTATCTGTTGTCTGTCCAGT
>DWME01010292.1:0-10317 GCA_018244795.1 Parelbella ahira ahira
TTGTGTGTCATCATGTTTCGTCTTTAAACTGAACATTGACAAAATAGAGTTGAGCTGTGTTTTCATGGGACTTGTACAAAAGTATATATATACATGAATAATAAACTTGTTTTGAATTGTATTAATAATATAACAAATAATTGAATTGTAAAATTCAGATCAAATTAACAGCAACTCATTATTACCTATTATCAATTTATGGAAATATAAGTATCTGTAGACTTCAAATATAAGTACAAGTAGACTTCAAACATTAACTATAGGGATTAATTGAATAAGATTGGCTATTACACTGTATAGAGTTAGATGTAGGTAAGTACTACTATTTTTTAAAACCTAACAGAAACTTCACTCGGGCCAGTTAACTCTCACGTAAGGACTTTTTTTAACTTAATATCATTCTTTCTTCTACTACCATCCTGCTGTATCCCTTATACTGTACTGTAACTCAATTATATTAGCGAAAAAGCTACGACCTCACAGCCATCGTTACCTTCAAGGAAGCGTTCGCTGTCAAAAAGCCACCCAAAATCCATGAAAGTGATTCCATTGAAACGGGCAAAGACGTATCAAATATTTAAATATACAAAATAACACGATTGGTATATCTGAACAATCCTGAATGGAGCAGGCACTACAAGCTGTATTTAATAAACTTTGCAATATTTCGAAATAAAGACTGTGGAAATATATATAACAGAAACAAAGTGAACAAACCCAACGCCCCAGCAATAAGATGACATTCAACCGTACATAGCTCGAATAGCATGTGACGTGTGATTAAAGTACTCCACGTCTTACATGTCATCCGACATCTCATTCTTCTCATTTTTGTTCCTTCATGCAGTAAGAGTTGCTTTTTGTTACTTCATTTAATTAATATATCATCCCGCCAGGTAGCTTGCGGGGAAGACAGAGCACCGACTGCAACACGTCTTTGTCCTCACAGACCTGTTAGGCTTCGTCTACATTTATAACTACTTCGTTCCCGCGCGCTGGTTTCGGAAGATACATATAATGTACTTAATTTTATATTATACTACGACAATTTGTTACTGAGATCTCTAAAGTTAAGAGATATTTGGCACTCGGACTCCTGCCCACCCGATAAAGGACCTGGTGTTATAATAAATTATTAATGATACTTTCTAAAAAAGTAAATTGATGCCAAAGAGTGTCTCCACACAAATCGATGAGATGAGAATAAAAAGTAAGTGTGGGAGAGTACGCATTGGGGTAATCTACATAACGAATCGATTTTTGGCCCAATCGGTGTCGGCGATTAAAATTTATTTTCGGAATAAAAAAAATTTACATGCAAGCAACTTTTTTACAAACTTTTATATCAAACAAATCAATTTGTAAGTGCTGTCGACGACGGGGAAAGTAACCTTTATTCGATTCTTATAAGCTTTCAGTTGTATCCTCCAAATGTGACACATAAACCCAAAACGATTTTTTTTATAAGTCAGATTTCTGCTAAAATAAAGTATTATGATTCCTGATTCCTGTATATAAAAAAAGTCCTCTAGTTCTTTCCATCAATAGTTTTCTTATTCCTAAGAAATTCCTATTATTCAAGACAAAGCTTCGGACTTTTTGCAAGTTCAATTCTCCTATTGTTCCTTCAGATAAATAAAAGCATCATCTTTATTGCAACTTACGCCTGCGCTCACGGCACTCCGCTGTCTCTATTATTATTTAGTCTATAGCTTTATTTTCTGCGAATAGAACAGAAATTCAAGTCAATATTCGCCATTTCACTTCACGCCAGTTACTTTTAATCGGAGGCTCTCTTAGCACTTCGCTGCATTGAAATGAAAACGTATCAGGTCTCACCGCAATGTGAGAGAAATACATTAAGATTTAATAATTTTACTACTCGGAGCAAACAATGTAAATAATGGTGAGGTATGGAATTCAGTGTTAGTGAGAGGCGACCGCAAGATGCAAGAAGCAATTTCTTTGTGAGGAAACGCATTGAACCGGTCGCGCTGAGCCGGCGAACAGGTGTCAATGGGACTGCGACCCTACATGGACGCGACAGCGCACAAACCAGTATTAGGTGAAATTTATGGGCTTGCGTACGCCCACAGCGGCGATAAACTATCATTTAATGGGGAATATCAATGATGGCGAACAAATAAATGGAAGCATACAAGGGAGAATACAAGGGAGCATACAAGGGACGGTAAATGAAAACCATGTGGTCACGGAAACCTATCTATTGGCATCAATGGGTCGGAGCTGCAAGCTTTTTAATGGTTTTGCACAATAATATACTTAGTTCCGCAAAATCTTCCGAGCTTGTATTTACTTTATATATTAATTGAACATTTCATCAGTATTCACGGTGTTTGAAAGATGATTTCATATAATATTTCCGTATCAAAAACCTATCAAACAAGAGAAGGTACCTAACATATTGGAAATTGGAAAAGCATTTCATGTTAAAATATGAGCAGTTACGAGTTTAATGTACTTACCCGTATTAAGTCCATATGCTAGTGATAAAATAAAATTTCTCCGATCATTACGGGGCTTAATAATTTGAATAACCATCATAGACCGTTACCTTCTTAAAGCCACTCTAAGAAGGAAACCAAATAAGACAGTGCATGTTGTTAGACATCCCAGTTTCTTTTACAAGCATAAGCCTAATGACATGTGGCACACTATCACATTTCGAGCGCGCCGAGCGCTTACGGGTTATGTTTTATTTGTCAGTGCACATAATTTATGCTAATCTGTATTTACTATTACACGTACATAATTTGCTTTGAAAAACAAATGAGCTTAATAGTAATGAATATACCTAGAAAGTAATCAGAGAGACAAGAAAAATAGTAGTTGTAACGCAATTTCATCACAGCATCACAAGGAGTAGTGGACAGAAATAGAAGCAATTTGCAATGTCGTAGTCGATAATACACCCGCAACCGCAACTGTTCTCTATCACCGCAGCCGTCCTCACCAACCCCGAGGTACGGTCGTACCACCTTCTCTTAGGTATAATGATATTTCGTAACAATATTTATCATACCAGTCAGGACTGTATCAAATGAATTACTGTTTGAGGCTAATGAGTTTCGGTGAAAAAATTAAACTGAAAAAATTCCAGAATTTATGGAATAATTTCAGTAAATAAATATGAAAATCTTAATTCCAATTTCTACCTTTTATATTTCTACTCAGAAGTACTTGAATTCTGTGAAGTTAAATATTTTAATTTCTGTTGTTATTAATTGTTCTTTTGGAGAGGCCTATGTCCGCAGTGGACGACGACAGGTTGATAGTGTGTGTGTGTTGTTATTAAGATATTACAATTCGATGACATCTTTTTAAATCTTTTTTTTTTATATTTTTGAATAGATAATCATCAAAAAGAAAGCGATGAAACTAGCGGATGCAGTGACTGCACCGAAAACCCAGTTCCGATAGTGTTCGAGGGCAAATCGCTGTGAACAATACTGCAAAATTATGGGATTTATCCCGGCCAGTCTCTCATTGAGTTAGCATGATTAATCGCGGAGAAAACTGGGCAGGCTTACGCGATAGTAATTTGTGATGTCACGTTTTGCGCCGCACCGGCCATTAGCAGTCATTCCGACCACGATCTCCTGATTTTTCAAACAAAAAACAGTAGGGATACGATATCTTCGTATTAAGCATATATTATTATAGTTCTTATAAGAAGGGCAAGGGCATAATGTGCTTCTGGTCAAGTAGAAAAATAGTTTCCTCGCTTTTTTATACAGCACATGTGGCAAGCTCTTTACTATACCTAATTTATAATTTTTTTGTCAATCACAGTACGTAAATCCACTTCTTTAAGTACCTTCTGTTGCAAAGAGGTTTCACTAACAGTATAAAATATAAACAAACAATTTCCCATCATTTGAATAGTTTAGCTATTGTTTTCTCACCACAGGTTAAAACCAATACAAAAACTAATGAATGCCTGGCTATTTCCACCTGGCCGGCGGAATGCGCTGCCCGCAGCTACATCGTGAAAAGTGGTTTAATTTTTTAAATTGTTGTGTACAGTGTATCTTGATTCTTTGCCTTTAGGGATGGGGAGAGAGCCGCATAGTTAGATCAGCTGCGTTTAAATAGAACCATAGCACTAGATGCATTGCTGTTTTATGCGTTTTGTTCCGGTTCGATTATAGCTTAATGAAATTACACGCGTATCTTTAGGCCGGGTGCCTTATGCAGTAGGTAGAGAACATCTAGTGCCAAATATCCCTATTCTTGCTTAGTGCTATTGTTCAAAAGAAATGTGAATGTAAATAAATTACACAGAAAATATATATGTTTTGTGCATGTTAAGATTTGAATGTTTTCTTCGGGCTGTAATTGATGCTAATATAATGATGATGATGATATAATATAAAGCGCTTTTTATCATATCGGCCTAATTGAAAAGTGTAACAGACTAGCAGTTTGATGCATGTATGTGGCTTTATAAGACGCAGTACGTCGTCCACATCGAAAGAGCAGAAATCGTTTGAATGAATCTCTCGTTAATGTAAATCGCCCAGCGCCGGACGAGCCGAGCTCGTGATCAACCTACTGACCTCGCGAGACATCTTGAATACGGCATTGGCATAATGTAGGATATGGGAATGTGGCTATTGCTATTTCAATATATCTAGTTTTAAATACTGTTCCATAATAAGAAAATATTTCATTATTACCTATAAGAGATTTTAAGTAATTCTATGAAAATACTTTCTACGTTAGGGTTGTAAAGAAAATTACTATTCCGTATATTTACAATTCTTTAATAAGTGTAATTAAAAAGAAAAGTATTTTTATTATATTTGTTATGTATGTATATGTATGTGTGTGTATATGTATATATATATATATATATGTTATATATATGTACATATGTGTGTACAACGTTAACGACTAATTAGGATTAGATTAATTTCAGCTTAACAACATTGATTTACCTTTGAAATGAATACCTGTAGTATTAGGAAAACGTAACATCACGCCTGTAATCCCCAAAGGGGTAGGCAGAGGGCTGTAGTACACCTCCACGTTTCACCAATTACGTTTAAGTCCCATGGAACAGGTGGCGAGCCTATTGCCAAACACTGGGCACAAATCCAGACTCCGAGTAACTACTAGAAATTCTAAATTAGAATAATCCAATAGTACCCAACCCGGGAGATGAACCCTGGACCTCCCGAACGGCAGTCGCGCTTGCAACCGTTCGACCAACGAGGCAGTCTTTATGTAGTGTTTGAAAAGATTTATTTATTTATTAAGTTCCACCAATAGAGTAAACACTAGCACATTTGATACAGGGGAATATTATACGAGGTAAGAAGTTTAGTGTCACCCCAGTTAGAGTCGCAAACGACATACATACGAGTAGATACAGGGAACATAACACTAGTGTAAATGCTAACAACAATTATTAAAAAGGTAACCAGAATTATAGTTAAATTATTATACATTGTAAGTAACAGAAGTTAAGTTGTGCACTGAAAACGTTTAAGGTATTGAAAGTGACACCAGTTGCATATGGAAAAAAATTTAGGCAATAGCAATAATATTACAAAAAATGGAGATTAAAATATTTATGTACAATTTTAGGGCCTTTAATGACGATAACAGTAAATTACAGTTTCAATTATTATAAGAGTGCAATAACATTTACTAGGTGATTATGCAATTATCGTTGCAGGTTTTTTAAATTCTCTGCAGCTACGTAAGACGAAACCTAGTGATTTGAATGGGTTGCTGACAATATGGTCAAATTGAAGATGGAACCGCAGTTTGCGGTCAAGAATTATGCCCAAATCACGAATGTAGTCTACTTCTTTAAATTCAATACCATTAATGCAAAAACGACAGGACAAGGTGACTCTTTTTTTAGTAATTCGTATTACGGCGCACTTATTTGTGTTTAAGCTCATTCTGTTTAATTCACATCACGAGACTAGGTTATTAAGGTCGTTTTGCAATAATTTACTAGCCTCGAAGAAATTGCCTTTCCAAAAAAAATTCACGTCGTCAGCGAAAATACAGAATTTAGAGATTTTGAAGCATTTTGCTATTTCATTAATAAAACAATTAAACGATAAGAAACCAAGGTGCGAGACACTAGAGAGGGCAGTGTAGGGTGTGGGTTTATAGCCACTAACTATCACTGTTGAATTCCTAAATGATAGATAAGACCTGAGCTACTCTAACACCAGCTATACCAAATGAAGAGAATTTTTTCAACAGTATTTCATGGTTGACTTTTTCCAAGGCCTTGCTAAAATCGGTGTATCGTCAAGTCCAAGTCCAAGTCCGTCGTCAAGGTCCTCAACAAAGGATGATAGGTTATTAGCAGTAGAGCGCGATTTAAAGAAACCGTGTTGTTCTGGCACTAAGAAGCGTTTAAATTGCCACGATAATACAGCGTAAATCGAGCTTTCGAAGAGATTCGCGAAAATGTTTATAATAGATATCGGTCTATAGTTCGTAATGGAGCTGGAGTCGCCACTTTTAATGAACATTGAAAGTTATCATCCATAACGTGTATCGAGCATAATACGAATCTGTTAGCATGTTTTGTGCTATTATTAAGTTGAAGGCGGTTTTGTTGTCCAACTATAGGCGTTGAGCGACACTGACGCTCAGCGGAGGCGGCCACCTTGTAGGGGCGGAGCGCCACTGTCTCGTCACGTCGGCATGTAAGGCAGCGTGGCCCATTAGACGTTGGACAACAAATTACAATTTCATTCAATGTAAATACGTAGAGTGTAGACGTAACTCGCGTGGAAGCTAATGTTTCGATTTAGACATGTCTAATACTTTATGGTATGGATGAAGCCGTACTGCCTCCCCGTCGCGTTTCGACGGATGACGCTGGTTCCATTATGAGCGACTATCTCGCACTAATTAATATATTTAACAGTTTATTAAATTGTTACGCTGTAATTAATGTACTTGCGCTTATTACCGCTAGATAGCCGGTTATGACTCAAGTAATGTTGCGCAGCTGCCAAAGGTGGAATTGTTAAAAGTAGTTTTGATTTTTTCTAACCATACAATAGTCCGGTTATGAAAATAGTTTTATAGATTACAATTTTTAGACTGCGAATAACAGGCAATTATTGTACAATAAGCAAATTATAAAAATGCATAATAACATCCACTTAAGTATGGTGGTAGTTAATACAAGATCTATGAATACATGATTTTACATATGACACTGATCATCTGGCAAAGATGAGGTCGTTCTGAGTAAATATCGATTTACGGCACTAACATCGGTCGATAATAAGGCGTATCAGGATGTGCGCGTATAAGAAACGAAAGATGATAATCCATAGTGTGCCAACGAGTAGTGGTAAGTATGGTGAAACGTAAATAGCAGGTTGGACGCATCCGGCTCATTGAAAGCGCTGACCCCATCTGATCGGGGCTCGGGGCGTCCGGAACGTGTCCCGCGCGTTCGCACCACCGCTGATACCCGTGAAAACACAATAGCAGTAAAAAGCCTTATAAGGACTCCTTCACCACTATTAGATAACTTAGAATGGTGCTTTAAATCACATCAATCCTTTGAATTACAAATAAATACCCGCGTATTCCATCGAGAAACCTTATGGCCATTCTGCATAGGTCAGGACAGACTGTTTTAGGTATGCGAGAGAGAGACTATCAATTCAAAATGTGCCCTTTATCGCATCCGATCCTTATTGCAAATGTATTGTTGCACGGTACAGGTGGCGCCCCACTTAGCGGCGCAACGTTTCTGGTACGCGACCTTTCTCCACTGCCCATTATGTAGCGTGAACTGCACGAAGCCGCTCCGGTGACAAATCGCTCGGTGCGATAAGCACGTCATACAGTAAAATATCCAACAATGCATCGAAAATTGCTTATTCGATGCGAGAGTATGGCCGAAAATGTATGTTATCAATTTCCCGGTTTCATTATGTGTACGTTATAGATAGCCCGGAGCCGGCCGAGCCATTGATAAGTATAATACTTGTAGCTAAGCTGAGGTGCCTTAACACGTATTATTTCATACCATCGGCGGTGTGATGGGTAATCTTATTTGCTTTAATGGTTATACCCGATGACGATATTTGTAGCAAAACTGAGAAATGTTCAACAACTTAATCGAATATACAGATGTGGCGGAGTCGACGTTACATGCCGTTTTAAAATGTTATTACAGAGAATAAACTAGAGCGAAGCTTTTTTACTTTGTGTTGAAAACACAAAAACCAAATTATATTTGCAATTAAAGCTGTCATACGTACGGTCTAAAATGTAAAATGAGACAGCATGAAAAGTGAGCGAAAATTTT
Source organism: Parelbella ahira ahira (assembly GCA_018244795.1). Taxonomy (NCBI): domain Eukaryota; kingdom Metazoa; phylum Arthropoda; class Insecta; order Lepidoptera; family Hesperiidae; genus Parelbella; species Parelbella ahira. The sequence continues at coordinate 8,330 of DWME01010292.1, forward strand.
GTTTCGAAAATAATTGCAAAAAGTCAAATTGAATGGAGCGGTTCAATTGAAGTTTAGTAGCAGGTTCGCGATTATGCTGGCGTCTTCTTATTGGCGGTGGACAATGCGGCCCGCGGAAATCAATTTAACTATTGTTGATCGAAATACGTGGCACTTTTGTGTAACACAACACGCTTATAGACGTATAATTTAATTTTATGAAGGACGTGCATATCCAATTACAAGCAGGCCGTGAGCGACACTGTTGTTACGTGGAATGTATTAGTGGCCGCTCTCCCTGGACGGCGTCGCGCGCCCGCGCTGCCCATCTCTCCCCGGACGCTCTAATGGCATTCGTAATTTATATTACCATCTTCGTTTTACACTTGCAGCAGTGTTAGTGCCATTACACTGATTCTATTTCAAATACAGATAGTCAATATACATTATTTGTAGATATTAGTAGAGAGTTAAGAGAGATGTAATTCTTGCTCTGTTCTGTATCCAATGAAACAACTTAAAATGCAATAATATCGGAAAGTAGTTAATATATTTAATAAATTGAATAACCAATGAGAGGGCACGATTGTTTGGATATACATTTTCGATAAATTGCTAAACGGTTAACATTACGAGACGATAATTGTCATAAAAAAAAATGATATTAACAAGTGAACATTCGCATTGTAGTTCAATTTACCGGCATGGAAATATCCATTTGAAAACTGTTGAAAACAAAACACAAAAACATTGTTACCTTACGAACAAGTCGTAATGAGTATTTGAAAGATGTCATTTGGCGTTCGTTATCGGTACACAGTGGTGGATATATTTTGACAACAAACGCTCTATAAGTAATACCGTTGGGCACGAATTGGACGACGCAATGAAACGCGGACCGTTACGAACATTGTGTATGAAACGTGAGCGTAGCGCAGCGCGGCGTCGCGGAGCTGCTATATTGTTGCCACCGCGCACAAAAAACTATTTACGAACTAATACGATTGGATTGAGAAGCTTTTTCTCGAAATCAAACTTGATGAGTTTAGGACATGGTTACATTACCATTCTTCAGACGACGCGAGCTAATATAAATGTGTGGACATCTGACCCGAATTGAGTCCAAGTATGCAAGCAAAAAAAAAAAAAACGTAATAGAATACGAGGCAAATTTGGGCCAATATAAAATATGCAAATAAGCACTGTATGCACAAGTCCCATAATGTATGACGCTGAACGCCCCAACCGTACGATCACACTCGCACCATTACGACTACGCAGTGAAACGGTGAAAATGTCATACACTTCTCAGTATTGTAATTTGTAATCTCAATGTTAAAGGGCAATAGCATAATCCATTAATATAAAGAGCGTTTTGAAGTTAACGTCCTCAGATACAAATCGTAATTGTTTCATCTTTTCACATAGTTGAGACGAGTAATTAAGCAGTTAGTCTTTTTTAATTGCAAGCAGGTGATGTCTGAGAAAATCACGTAAGAGAATAATAATAATTATACCTTCACGAATACGTTTTTCTTATCATTTTTATGTTTAATTGCAAGCGTTTGTACATTAATTTTATATGCTGAAATACGTACATGTATAGTCAATATCTTTTATTTGTTACAGATAACGAGAGAAGCCACGGTTTACGACATATTACACGATGCGACTTTTTTTGAGTTTGATGGTGGCGGTGTGCGCAGTAGAGGCCGCAAAGAAGTTCGAAGGAACATTAAGATCAGCAGCTGAGGCACCACCTCAGGACAACTTGGCAGTGGAATCGGCACCTGCGGAGCCGGCTGTAGCCGCAGCCCCTCAGGAATATAAAAATCCAGGAGCTCCACCTCCCCTTCCTCCTAGGACTGCGCCCGAAGAGCAACCCGAGGAGATACCGCCACCAGCTCCGGTACCAGAGACGGCATCGGGTGGTATTCCACCTTCCGCCCCCAGTGGAATTTCGGCCCCGTCGGCACCCGCTAATTCGCTTGAAGAATGTGATTCCGAAA
>DWME01010293.1:0-10315 GCA_018244795.1 Parelbella ahira ahira
AATAGGTGGTGAGCCTATTGTCATACACCGAGCATTGATCCAGACTCCGAGTCACTACTAGAAATTCTAAACTAGAAAAATCCAATAGCACCCGACCCGGGATTTGAACCCAGGACCTCCCGATCGGCAGTCGCGGTTGTAACCACTCAACGAACGTGGCGGTCAAGTTAAAATATTGATATTTAGTTTATTTGTTTCATAGGAGAAAATTTGTTTTATTTCACCTCAATCCCAGCGTAATTGGTCTCATCCAACCAGAGCAAATAAGACCAGCACTGCTTGTAACGTATATCGATCCCGTGGAACAATTCCTTGTTCCTGATGCTTTGCACCACAAACTCCACGTAGCCTGGACAAAAATTGTTCTATTAAATCTATATTAAATGAAATATCACATAATCTGCTCTTTAGCAAACTTAAATATCTTGTTTTCAAGTTTTCATAATTATCATTGTGGTATCAACACCATATTGTAAATGACTCCATACTTTTTACAGTGACAATTGAAGTTTTAATTTACATACATCTATTTTTGATAAACTCATAAGAAATTATTAAATACCACTAAGATTATATATCGAATTAAAAGTTTTCTCATCACAAACCACATATAGCAGAAGCAATAGAACAAATCTTTGGCTGAAAAAACAAAAGCCTGCAATTATAGGTAATAATTTAAAAAGGGGAAATGTTGTCGATGGAATGCTCTATTCACCGATGCCTTCCATAATGGAACTCTTTTGAGTGCTGAGTACGATTCTGTTGAAGTCCGCGTACACGATCTGCGAGCCCAGCCGCTTGAACTCGGCCATCAGCATGAGGAACAGCTTCTTCATGAGGTTGTGCAGCGTGCGCCGCAGCGCCGGCTCGTACAGCAGCGACGAGGGAGTCTTCAGCCACCTGACCGACGAGCACTTCGGGAGTTTAACTTATTTAGACAAGTCTCTCGGAACATTCAGTTCTCATTGCAACACTGAGTGATCAAGGGTTGACATTTCTTTATAGCTTTCGTACTGTTTTTTTACGGGTGGTCAATAAACGTTTTTCAGCGCCGCTAAGTTCCTTGCAATGAACGTGTCAACGATCTGGATTCTACCTATAGTCGATGACTACTTACTATGTATTAGACACGGTACGTCAGCTTCTTTTGTGATTTTACATAAGAATCGAGGAAAATATCTTTACTGTGGTTACATTGCTAGTTTTATAGTGTTTTTTTTTAATGTTGTAGAGGGATTATAACATGGCCGCAACAACTGGTCGTCTGGTGGAAGGCAACAAGTGCAGCCGGGCGCGGGCGTCACCTGTAGAAGTGCGATATCTGGAAGTCCGCGAAGACGTTCTTGTAGAGCGTGACGTCCCGCAGCCAGGCCGCCACCACGCCCCGCAGCACCTTCAACGCGGCGCTGCACTGCGCCTGCTCGTCGTAATTCTCCGTCGCGTTCGAACCTCAACATACATTTATCCGTGAAATTTTTCATTACCAAATTTACAAATTGGCTCCTAGGATTTGTAAAGTAAGCTCGTTTCGCGTGGTAATAAAGGGGAGTCGCCAAAAGTTAACCAAAAACACCAGTAAGGTAGTTTTTGTTACCTGACATGAATAATTGAATCTGATGCTAAACGCAATATATAAATTTTATTTTGATCAATTTTAAAAATGTACTAGCTATGAACAATGAACTGTACAACGTACCTACCGGACGTCGTTAATTTCTTTTAGAGGAGAGTCCTGTATATACCGCAACGTAACGATATGTAACTAAAGATATAAATGTAACATTTAGGAGACAATTTTAGATGTGGTGCGACAAATGTAAGGTTACCGGTGGCGGCCATGGCGTCCTGGATGGAGGCGTGGTGGTTGCCGAAGGCGGTGGCGAGGCTGGTGCCCTCGAGCTGCAGCACGAGCGGCGCGTGCAGCAGCGCGGCGACGGGCAGCGCGGCCGCCGCCAGCGCCACGCTCGCGCCGCCGTACGCGCCCGCCGCGCGCCGCGCCGCCGCGCCCCCCTCCGCCTCCTCCGCCTCGCTCGCCGCCCTGCACCACACACTCCTCTCTTATTATACCATCACACTACCACACCACCACCCGCGCCCTACCGAATACACAATACTTACAATCCTCACCCGCTTATTGTACATTCATCACTCTCTTCAAACGCGCTTGCCGCTTACTTACACTTCCACCTCACCTATCAACTCTTCCACACAAGGGACCTTCCTTGCAATCGACGTCGGCGAATGTTAAGCCACATATGCAGCGTAACGATCTCATCTGCCATTATTTTGCTTTCATTCTCGTTTTTATGTAAACACTCTCGCTTCTGTATAGTACCGTTAGATTAAATACGTTGTTGTGTATTGCCAACCGAGTTCTGAACTGAGCCGACTCATCGGTTGGCAACTCAGTACCTTCCCTGACGGTCCACTACTAAAGATAAGAAGTGATTTATGCAAAACTGCATAATACCTTAAATGTAAACGAAGAAATATTACGCTAATAATTATTACTACTTAATTTTGATTATATATAATACTAGCTGTGCCCGCGACTTCGTTCGCGTGGAATTTAATCAAAAAGTTATCATTCAGTTATTACGCAGTGGTGGCATGCGCGTGGGCTGCGCGCGATGCTGGACAGTACTTGGACATTGCAATATTACTTTATTTTATAATTCAACAATGTAAGTACCTAGCCTAAGTTACTCCTTATTACATTAGCTATCTGTCAGTGAAAGTCCGGTCAAAATCGGTAAAGCCATTCCAAAGATTAACCGGAACAAACAAACAGACAGACAGACAAAAATTTTAAAAAATGTTATTTTGGTATATGTACCGTGTCTACATACATATGCATTTAGTAAAAAGCGGTTCAACAGCGGTACAAACTGACACTCCAATTTTATTTATTAGTATAGATATAGATGTACCGGCCTAAATCACGTTTTTCGGGATGGCCCGACTAGTTTCACAACTGTACGAGATCCTTCTTCATGAGCTCCCGCCCTATTCAGCGGGGTCGCGGCGGAGAGTCAATCAGTCAGTCGGACCATCCCGAATAACGTACGTGAGTTAAACCGATAAATACATACTAATGTGTATAAATACTCACGAAACATTTAATAATAAAATACTACCATTTTATAAAAAAAATTCGTGTCGTAATATTGATATGAAACTAATTTTTGCCCATTTTAAAATATATTTACAACTATATTCATTAGGCATCACAAAAAATTGTCACTGTAAACAACAATATAAACTGACAAATACACATTTAATCCAAATATAACATACCCGTAGAGTGCAGTGGTTACTTACCATTAAACGTCATACCATTTCCTACCTCTTTAAATGCAAAAATTGCACAATAATTACCTGTTATCGTCAATTTCCCTCCCGCCAAGGTCGGGCCGCTCGAGATTGGAACACCAGAGAACAAAATTGTGCTTGATGAGGTGTCGCGCGAAGAACAGGTCAGCGCCGAAGAGAGTGGGGTCCGCGGGCATGTTGCCGATCGGCACGTGGAAATATCTGTTGAGATACAATCTATAGTTCTATACACGTTTTACACCAGGGTGCTTGTTAGCCTATTGTTGACCCATATGGACAGTCAAAACTCTTCATTAAATACTTAAAACTGAATTTAAGTTTGGAATAGATTATGGTTTATGGTTTAAGAATTTTATTTCTCAAAAGAATACAATATTCACTTACAGAGAAACATTACATTTGTAGTAATAATAATACATTGTTGCACACAACACGGTAGATACGTACAAAAATTTAGAGATCGTTGTTAAATTGTTCTTTCGATATCCCATGTGGCTTTGAATGGTAAAATAAATTGATGAAATTTTTTTATTTATTGGAATATGAGAATGAATAATATAATTTTAAAATGTCCATAGACCTTAGAGTTTATAAATAAAAAATCTCTAAGGAGAGTGCAGTCTGCCAGCCCGCACCTGTACAGCGTGACACTATGGTCTTAACGCTCTCATTATGGAAGGAGACCTGTGTTCCAACAGTGGAATGATAAAAGGATGGGAACGAATACCTGCACTGTTCCAAGGTGAGGCTGAGCACGGAGTCCAGGTTGAGGTAGTGGCGCACGATGGTGCGTGCACCGACGCGCTGCCAGTCCAACGTGTTGTATAGCGTATCCACGTCCTTCACGTGCAGCGGCACCAGGGGGAACTCGGACAGGCCTGTACAACATAATATCAGTGTCAATTTCATACAATTTTTAAGCTGTACAGATGTTATAAATGACGTTAAAATATGTATATTTTGTATATGTTAATTAAAATTTCATAGCTATGTAAACTGCATTATATTAATTTATCTTAAGATAGTTCTGAGGCTGTGGATTATATTATTTCACTACACCTATTGTATATCTGCCGCTCGATAAGGTATTCTGTTATATACAACAGCACTCATTTACAACGAAATACATCCCTAGTCAGTTAAACATTACGACTTCGTAGCTGGACAATAAATCAATAATGATTTAATCCTGATCAAAATTTGTAAACTATATGAGTTACCAATTATAATTATAGACATCAACAGTATTTCCGGGGGCATCATAATCGATATATCACTTCAAAGGACTTAGAGAAACAATATGCCATCGCGATAATGACTCGTAGCAGTAATAATGGTTGGAAGTAGTATCGGGCGGCAGTAGTGGCAGTAGTGGCAGTAGTGGCAGTAGCGGCAGGAGGGCGGCGAGCAGCGAGCAGCGCACCGGGCAGGCAGGCGAGCAGCGCGCGCGGCGAGAGGCGCGCCTGCAGCGCCAGCAGCGCGGGCGCGGCGCGGCGCGCGGCCGCCCGCGCCAGCGCGCGCCGCACGCCGCGCCACGCCTCGCTCGCCGACCGCACCACGCCCACCTGCCACGCCAGCTGCGCCTCCGCCACCGCGCTCTCCGCCGCGCCCGACTGCAACCTGACCGCCGCCTCCCGTTATTGCAAATTCAACACGACGCATCTCGAACACCACGTATTTAAAACTACTAGTATAGTCTCCGATATCATTTCCCGTCCGAAAGGTGACAACACCTGTGAAATATGGCACACAGGACTTAGGTTAGGGCACAGGTTAGGGCTCATAAACACGAGCGGCGAATCGCCAACGCAGAGACGACTGCATCCGTTGGCGGGCAGCCTTCGACGCGTCGACGGCGCGCGGCCACAGACATGTCGACGTCGAAGCTCTGCGGCTGTCACTGCTCGTACAGGAGCCAGTTGGAAAATGAATTCCAAAGAAGAGGCACTGTTATTATTTTTGCTCCTTCGACGTCGACAAAAACGAAAAAGAAAAACACGTGCTTAATTGTGACATCAAAAAATATTAATGGATTGAGACCACGTTGGACGTTTTTTTACACTTTATCCACTTTTACGAAAAAACGAACAAAAATTTTTCAATTATTTTCGAATGTCCCTTGCTTCTTTTGATGAGCTAACGGCCCACACTGTTTTTTATTGTTTTGTTACTGTACTCTTGTAGTTTATAATTCCCGCATACCAGCATTTTTTTTACTACTACAATTACCATTTCAACATCAATATTGTCACTGGAGCTCATTTTATAAAATTTAAAGGTATTAAAAACAGCTAAGTCACCTGTCAAAGTGAGTATATTTAAGTCAACCACACTGACCAAGACAAAGCTGGCTGACGTAGGACGTTCCTGTATTATGTTTTCCTTCATACTAGCAATAATATTTAATTTTACTAAATATAAGTTATATTATTGTTGCCACATTTAACTCACTTGGCAGTCCGTTCAGCAGAGTAGAGAGTGTTCATGTTCGGCATTTGGTTGGTTTCAACTGTGTCCTGTACGAAGATGTATGCTTCCTTCATGGGGCCCAGTATCAGAGCCCACATGCTGCGGCTGGAGTTGGCCGTCGAGTGTTGGTAAAGGAATATATGCTTCACTGGGGCTTCACCATCCTTATAACAATACATTAGTTATAAATTTTCATGATATGTTTTTTAGGCCTTTTAATGACACTTTTGAGATTGTATTATGTTACTGATTCATTTATGTATTTATTCACCCATTCATTTATTCAACAATTACAACAAAACATAAAGAAACTGTAGAAAAATCGGACTAATTACTAATAGCATTTTCACCTAGTCTACGTTTGGCATACCCAAAATAGTTGAAAGACAATAGAAAAGAAGAAAGAGAAGGCATATCAGGGTTCATGTTTGTTAAGCATTATTGAACACCAGAATGGATAAGACTTGAGTGATGGCAACATATTGATCAATCATCGACATATTTATGTAAAATTTTAGAAACTAAATGAAACAAACACTATCATTTTGATACCTGCTTTTGTAGATACGGTTGATGAGCTACACTTTTGAACTGCAGTTGACTGAGTGTAAATGAATCCATACTATTGGAACCCATTTGAATTAATCTGCAAAAACAACCCAAAAAGCTATAGAAACAAATCTACATTTATATGTAGAATTTTATGGTCATTTTCTTCTCACATATAACTTAACTTCATCATGGAATAGTCACTTACCGTCTAGCCTCTTGCTGATCGACAGTACATATGCATCCCAATTGAACGAGAACCCTGAACTCGAGGCTCATTTGTGTTTCATATATCCCTTCTATCTCCGGCGCGGATAATTCGCTCATCAATTCCCTGAAAGATAGATTACTTTATTAACTTTGTGTTACTGGCACAAGAATGATTCTTCTTACCCATTTAGCCATCAACTCAAAAGTTGGATACGATATTGTTCGCTGACATTTTGTTAATAAGTCTAGGTACAATTATATCTGCAAGAGCATGTTTTACCATAAACTCCTATATATGCATTTCGATAGAAAAATTTTTCACACTAAATTAGCGCTTAAGACAATGAGGTCCGTGACCGGTGACATCTACGTATATATTAATACGTGAAACATAATCTTTGCACCCCTTTTTACGAAAATTGCGCGGACGGAGAAGTATAAAATTTGACACACTTATGGTTTATATAGAGGAGTGCAAAATGCTAATATTTTAAAAAAATAATGAAAACAAAATACATTAAATTAACCACAAAAAGGCAACGCACACTATTACACCCACGCATAGATACCACACTATACAGACGTGTATCGACGGGTCCAATGTAAAAACAGGCTATATTAACAACTTAGTCATTTTAGGCAAGTGTATCTTGTCGATAAAATTAAATATGTGAGCTATGTCAAGTAATCTTTGCATTGAAACACTAATTTTATTACAGCGTTTTCGGGGAAGTAAAACTATACCAAAAACTAACTCATATTAGCCAATGTGCATAAAAGAAATTTTAATAGGTACATACAGATAAAACACTATAGTATATATACGGAGGATTGTTGTCTTATTAAGCATGCAAAGTTTTATAAATTTTGATTTTCACAACTTAGTTATAGATTTAAATATTTGGCACTTATCCTCTCATGTCTGCGGTTAAAATCTAACAACTGATTAATATTAATAATATATAAGAAATAAATAAATAAAATTATTTGACTGTAGCGTCACAAAATGTCAAGCATATATATCTACTCATTCGTTTATAGTGAAAGTCTGTGGTCAGATTGATAATATTGTTTGTCTTTAAGATTTAACGTATGTGTAATATGTATAACAAACACCTTACATAGAATTAAATAAGGCATTCATTATTAATGTTCCCGGTGTGAATGTGTGAGAGGCGAGCCAGTGAGAGGGAGAGTGAGAGGGAGAGTGCGTGCGAGAGCGGGTCGGGAGCGGTCGCGGTACGCACTGCGCGCGGCGGCGGTAGAGCGGCTCGGGCACGCTGTAGCGGTAGAGGCAGTGCGCGGGGCGCGCGCGCGGCAGCACGCGGCTCACGCGGCGCCAGTGCGGGCCGCTCTCCGCGCCGCGCGCTCGCCGGCAGTTCACGTAGAAGATGCGCGGCACCGTCAGCTTCACCTGGTGCAGCTCGCTGCCCACCAGCGCCCACACCTTGAACAGCCCCGGCTCCACCGTCTCCGACACCTGCCGCACTTTATTCGTTAACGCGCTCCTGCACACGTACCTAACTAGCGAATCGATTTATACGAGCGGCTCCACGCCTCGCACGGATAAGTAGAAGCACGTGCGACCGTGTTCCGTGTCGTGTACGTTTCTGTCTTTCCATTTTTACCTGGATAATTTGCCACGGGGTATTCAGTAAGGTTCGTTGGGCACGTTTGATGAAGCCACCCAAAGTATTCGTTGACCCGATGTTCCGAGATATCGTGCAAACCTCCTTGTCTGTTTTACCTGAAGATATTTTTTTGGAAATATAAATATAAAAAAACAACTTAATATTTTAAAATGCAAAAAAGGTAAATTATTAATGAAATGCATTATAATTACATTAATTTGTATATAACTGCGCGCTACATATAAATGTTATTTTAAATTCATGTCACATACATCTACGTACTTATATAGACGTAAGAACATCTTTACTGGCAATCATATTTAAATTTTAATTTAATAATCCTATTGAATAAAAAAATAATTTAACATATTAGGGTGTTTTGAAATTGAAATTGCGTCTACCTCTTTTAGTGCGACTACGGGTGCCTCGTTGCTCCATTTGCCACGCCCATTTTTTCTTTTGAAAGACTATCCAAGCGCAACGCTCTTCCTGGAGAAAAAAAATATCCGTTGACAATATAAAGAGACTATCATCACATAAGGTTACATAAGTATACAATTTGCTTATAATCAAACATTTGCATCTTTATACATACTTAGTTATAAATAATAGGATAAAAATTATTTTTATCAGAGTTAGGTCTTATGAATATCTCTTGTCTGTTTCATGTCACTTAGATTTTTCTACCTTACAGTTTATTAAGTTTTTAACATAAACAAAGCGATGGTTATGCCAAAACTCTGTTTATTTCCATCATTATTATCGTCATCTCTATCATTACATCATCATCCGCCTCTTTAAGTCCACTGCTAGATGTAGGCCTCTCCTAAGAAGTTGTCCAAATTTCCAATATAACAGATATTACCTTTGTGTTCCCAAATGGCGGTGGCATTCCCAAAGCCTCTCTCCACGTTGCAAATTGCTTCGCTGGAGACTCTTCCCTTTTTCGTTTCACAGTGTGTGCTATTGGCCGGATTGGGGCTCTCTCTGCTGGAGTTTTGCCAATGTCTTCTATGTCTACTTCTGTTTCCTGTGAAGAGTATTTGAATTGTCACTGCCACAGAATAATTACCGTTTAAAGTCAGAATTAACTCTTGCGACCCTCAGCAATTAAAAATTTTAAGTTTGTGAAATATTATATTGAGTTATCTAAATAACATAGTAGTACCTATGTTGGGTAGGTAATGAATATCTGGGTTTATATTATGAATGTATAAAACATTACATTTAGAGACTTAGAACATGCGTGCAAAGCATAGGTCAGGTATCACGGCGTAATGTCGATGGAGGTCGTTTCGTTAAGCGACAAAAATAAGTTTATAATAATAAATTCTTCACCACTATGTGTTACAATTTGGGTTGCCACCATCCAAATCGATGAGAATTATATATAATAATATAAGTCAGATAAATTTACCATAGACCCATTTTCATTGCTTCCAGAAGCCTCAGCGTCATCAGCAATATCCTCGACCACTTCCTTAGGCTTAACAGTAAACATATCAGTAATTTTCCTAGTTTTATACTTGTCACTCTTGGCTAACATCTTCTTGTGCAACCAATCCGGATATGGCACTCGAGGAACTGGATTATCTAGCTGAAGTAACGTAATTTAACTGTTAATTTTAAGAATATCTGAAACCGACCTACTAGTATGATGAGAGCGATAATGCGTCAACACTCTATGCCCAAGGAAAATGGTATTAGGATATAATAATAAAAGTTATGTAATATTAATTAATCAAATGCATAGGTATCGGATAAGTCTCTAACTGGAAACCACAACTTGCGTTGAAACTCAACCAAGTGGTGGAAACCCTCAGGGATGAGGGGACGAAATTTTGTCGGACGCGAAATACCCGTAAGAGGTCCAAACTTTCGGGAGAGTCTCTGCAGCTAATGCAGAAGCGACGTGAAAATCCTGTAGTCGCTTCGTCAGAACTGAATAGAAAGATCAGGAAGCTGGTAAGACGCGACCTCCGAAACTCCAATACACGCTTCATAAAAGAAGCGATCGAGCGAAATCGGGGGTCGAAAGTCTTCATAGAACAGCTGGGCCGAAGCCACCTGACGAAGTTGACTACAGCTGATGGGAAAGTCGTCGCTTCTAAGCCGGAGATTCT
>DWME01010294.1:0-10314 GCA_018244795.1 Parelbella ahira ahira
CTGCGCCACGGGAGCTGTAAGAGGACTAGCGAATATTCTCTATATTACCGGTCATTTGGGAGTATACATTATGATATACTTAGTAAAATAATAAAGTTGGAATTATCATTTCCGTTGCGTTTTGTTAAAATTACGGCCGCCCTTAACGTCCATAGATCAGAACTATTTAAAACGAAGAACAATAAATTAATGATTTCGTAGTAGTGCTTTCTGACTGTATCATTGGTTGGGTGGTTTTATTACGGATTATTTAAAATATATTTTAAATCTTAGTACTATGCTACTTAGATACTTTACTTCGGAAGACTCGATGCTAATGTTAAAAACTAACAAGCGATATTTTTCGTGAACCTGTTGAATCTTACCTGGTTCGTGCCGTGACCGAAGAATTCGTGCGCTATTAATATAGGATTTAATGGAAACGTCATAAATTCGCCTGCGTGACATGCGTATGTATGTACATATGTCCATGCGTGCGTCTGTACGCGTTGATATGAACAAATAATGTAACAGTAATAATGATCTATATAAATATTGATCAATTATTATTATTACTACCTTCCGTAAATATGATCCTGCCAAATACACATATCCAATTATTACCTTTATTGAATGATGTTTTGAGCGATGTTAAAATGTACACTACGTGTCAAAACTGTACGCGTTATTTAGATGCGGCAATAGAAAATGTAAGCACGCTTGTACAACAGAATAGCAAATATAAGAATAAAATATGAAAATATTAGCTTTAAAAATATAAGTATCATGAAAACCAACTGATGGTACAATTCAACCGGCTATATATCTGCTACTGAAAAGCTCGAAAGGAGTGTTAGTAAAGCGTATCACAAACAGACAGTCCGTCTATTGGAGTTCCGACTTCGCCCTTGAGAGTCACAGCGCACCTGAGCTCGCCCTTAGAAATACCTTTAAATTTATTAAATTTTGGTCACGCGTGTATCAACTACAGTGAGTATTCCACGACCACGAGCTTTTTTTTTATTTCTATAACGGATAATATATTAAATAGTTGTCTTATCTTCCAAAATGAGGAGCCTATACATTCATCATCATCATCAGCCTGCAGATGTCAACTCCTGGACAAAGGCCTTCTAATCGGCGCCACTCCTTTCGGTCCTGGGACTTCGGAATCCAGCAGCTTCCCGCTGTCTTCTTTAAGTCGTTAAACCACCTGGTAGGAGGGCGACCTACACTCGTTTTACCGAGATTAGGCCTCCACTCCATGACCTTTCTTCCCTATCGGTTGTCGGTCACTTGAGCGATGTGGTCAGACCATTGCCGCTTCACTTGCAAACTTTAAGAGCTATGTCAGTGACCTACGGTTTCGGTTATGTTCGTCTACGGATTTCACCTATATGTACATTACTCGAAAACCGGCTTAGTATTTCCGTCCTATGCCATATGAAGCTGAGCCAATTCCTCTTACCCGATTTACAATTTTTCGTTTTGTAATATTTTCTTTTGTGCCCCTTTTTACTGGGAAATAAAATAGATTCAATTACTAATATTGAAAATATTGCATTAACAAAAGATTCCCATCTAGTATACACATATTACACGCAGTTAAATTATGGTTGGATGATTTAACGAGCAAAGTGCAAGCCAATCAGTACCTATTGGTATTACGCAAAGTAAACCCTGTAGGTAATAGCGTTCCGATAGAGAACTAATTCTCGGCACAGTAGATACTAATACGATACTATTTATTGAGCGGAATAAATTAGGTACATACATATATCGTGATAAAATATTGTATATCTGTCCTTATCTAAAATTAGTAGAAGCTCATTTGATTATTATGGACAGAGATATTTGGCACTCGGTGCTCTCTGCTTACTTCGCAGACTGGTGTGATGATATTAGAAATAATTTAACTATAATTGTGCTAGTAATAAAAATCTATTTCCATAAATAATATAAACAGAGTATGTCTATTAACTGGTAAAGTTACATAACAATAAAAATGTAATAACCTGACGCCTATAGTTCCTCTAAAGTATAGGCAGAGGAGTAAAGTATTGCCGCTTTTCACAAGTTATCTTATACATTCCATGGAATATGGGGATGAGCCTAGCATTAACATTAACATGAACGACCAGTTATATTTAGATATGATGAAATTGTATTATGTCCATTACAGCGTTCCATTTCAGTGTTGATTTTAGCGTAGAACGTTATGATCAATATGTCGTGGACAATGTAAAAATGCATTTATAACATCTGTATATCTTTTGTCAATCACTTATCCTAGTTTCAATTCAAACGAGAAAAGGTGACGTAACATCAAGCCTGTAATCCCCGAAGGCGTAGGCTAGGTAGGGTGTAGTACTCCCCTACGTTTCACTAGTTACGAAGTTCCATGCAATTTAGTGGTGAGCCTATTGCCATGCACCGGGCACAAAAACGAAAATGAGCATGTAACGGCGTCAATGAGGCTATTTTTCTAATCACCTTCCGCACAAAGAGGTATTGTTACCTTTGAATGCGTTAGAAAAATGGCTCGAGTTCGTTTCGATTCGATTTTCCTAAATGCACTCATTTGTCCGGCTATGAGAATGACGTCTATACTATTGTTTAATGCTGGTCAGAAACACCACATCATAATTAATACACACATATTTTTGTGGTGATCACAAGCATTTGTGCGGTGTCTGGGTCTGACATTATCTACATAAGTATATATTTATATGAATTTATTTAGTTTACGAGCCGTCTGGTTGCCATAACACAAGATCTCTTAATGCTCACTTTGAGATCACATGACCGTGTGTGGAGAGGTCCCAAGATATTATTAGTATTAATATGTTTGTTTTAATGTCAATTTCTGCACGCAACTTATGTCTGTAATTGTAACACTGCTTTATAATTTTAAGTTAGGCATAAAATTTAAATGTGACGTGTTATTTAATCATTGATCGATCGGCTATTCCTAATTCGTTGTTTAGAGATGGTCAGTTAAATGAGGTCCCTGGTCACTGACCCTTCTGCAATGTGGCCGTGATCGTAACGTTCATAAGCTATGAACGATTTGAACAGGCTACCGTATTGGTGTTCGACGTTTAATATATTGAGCCATGCGGGTCATTTGTCCGCTTTGAGCCGTTTGTAAACAATGATATTTAATCTAAGTGCCGATTGTCCATAGAAAGCTGTTGGACAAACACTATGTCTGACGTTTGATCTTTTGTCGCGAATATGTGGGCGCTTCTAAGGACAAGATGACTAGTTTTGTTCATTATTATTGTTATTAGGCTCACGATATTGCTATCATAATCCGCTAAGAGCATTGAGCGTTTAAAATGCTTTTAACGTTACCTGAGTTAGCTGTAGTCAATACCAGTGAACTTTCGAGGTGTTTCCGGAACGCTATGATATAGGGTTTTTCAAGAGAGGCGTAAAAAAGCTCTGGTTTTGTATATAATATGTACCTACATAGCGATGGTGTTTGATAGATTCACTATAAAAAAATCTAGAATGTTGTCTTTCGGATATATGGTAAACTCAATTATTTTCGTAATATCATACCTGTAGTGCCCCAAATCTCTGCCATCATTCATCGGTTATGTTGTATGTACGACCATGGGTTAAGAGGTGAGCCAACAACGGGTACAAATCCAGGCTCCGAGCTACTACTGAGAACTTCGAGTTAGAAAATCATAATAATAGCCTACTTTACTCGAATTCTTGCTCTAAGTCAACGAGGCAGTCAAATTATCTTTAAAAATCATTAAAATACGTTTGCACAACGTAGTCTTTATGCTGAGCAAATTACAGACGGTGCATAGATCAATGAATTAATAATCGCATAAATTCTTTTCAAGTACCGTTACTAATATTGATCATGTTAATTTGTAATGAATGATTTTGTTCGGATAGTTGAACCATAAAATATATTAAAAATGTTTTCCCTCTAGTCGTGTATCGACATAACAAAATATAACATTGTACATATAATTTTTTCATTAAAATTTAATGACATTGAGGTGCGCGCTAACGTCGCTTCTCAGAAACGCATTAATGACAATAGGGCGCGAGCATAATGTTGAATTGTAAAGAAGCGTAAATAAATTCGCAGAACAATCATTGTTTACGCTACGACTGGTGATTTAAAAAAAAATATTGTGCTCGAGGTGTTCAATGGGAATGTCCATTGTCTACATACTTCTTACGGGTCTATAATCGTTGCTTATTGTTACTTATAAACCATAACATTGTAGAGTTTCTTTGCTTAAACTAATATATGCTAGAACAAAATGTGTAAATACCATTTGACGCGAGTACGAATGGAGTCTTTACATATTTATGCATGTATGTACGTACTTGTCCGAAGTTTATTTAGTCATCAGTTATGTATATCGTTAAAACTGTATTAGCGCCACTAGATTTTTTCGTAATAATAATAATAATCTCGTAGATTGTTGTAAATGTTCATATAATAATGTCTCTTATATATTTAAGGTAAAAACGTCGGTACAAAAAAATCGTATCGGCGACTCGTCCGCGAATAGATTGCAGTAAATAGTACAAAAAAACTAAGTAAAGATTATTCCTACATTTATTAAAGAATTTATGAAAGGATTTTGAATATTTTTAAAGCGATTGAAGTATAGAAGTTGATACATTTTATTCTAATATATGTATATGTACATATAGGTAAACATAATTTTAGTTAAATTTAAAATTATATTCCGCCCGATTGAGAAAGTAAAATGTAAAGTTATACATTTGTATGTACTTACACGTCTATATATTTTTTAATTATGAAAGCAGTTACACAATGTTTGTAATATTAGGTTGATCAAATATTTAAATTTAGTTAACATTTGTGTTTTATAATTATTTCAGTTATGTAAAAAGTTACGCACATCCGTATTCAAATCGTATCATTAGCCTGGCCAATGCTGGACATAGGAACCCTTTTTGTTCATAATCCTCATGATGGGTATGTGGGTTGGGGTCGTAGGCCCTTGGCCTTTCGTACGGCCCACGCTGCTATCCGCAGGCGGCTAATGTCGAGGGATGTTCGAGGGAGGATTCTTTCTTCGTTAGTTAAGTAGTAGATTACTCATTTGCTGTATACAAATGTGACTAATGTTTACATCGTCATTTCTCCTAATCGTCATCATTACGTTCGTCTTTATATGATAGGGTAAAATATCAATTTTAATTTAGAGGTACTTTATTCCATCCATATATCCACTAAATCCACTGCTGGACGTAGGGCGTTTACTTTCTCATATATTATTATAAGCCCATTTTTCCCTAGGTATGGGAAAAATAACAGGAATACCATTCAATATATTTAAGACATCAATTTCAATATATCTTAAGACTACATAAAGTTACCGACAGGCTTACAATTAGTTGAAAAAAAAAAATGCAAAGATGTCTAAGTCGTTACCCTACTTAAATTTACATGCAAATATCATAAAACTGTTGGGAACCAAGCTGAATTGGTGAGCAGCTACCGCTTGGTCAGTTGTAAAAAACCGCGGTGGAATGAATAGCAACGCTCGTCATAATACAACACCGAAATCGCCCTTTGTAATTTTTTCTAACCCGAAAAACACGTTCAGGTACTCTGTAGACCGGATAGGCACCCCGTACGGGTTACCAAGCGTGATCGACGAAAAAGTACCCACGACTTACGTGATGAGCGATGTTTGAGTTCAACCAAAATAGAAAAGATTTCGACTTGTTGGTTTTTGGGTGTGTACAGAACACGCCAGATGCGCGGTTCTGTTGATACATTCCATTCCAGAGCCGTTACAAGCCTCTGTGGGTCTTGGCCCTTTTCCACAGTTCATCCTTTGTTGATACAACGTACGTACTGCAAATAAATAGTTTATCACTATGCTCCACCTGCGTTTGATATTTTAGTTTAATAGTGCGTAGTATGTAATTGTAATAATTGACTATTATTGTACTGCTGGATAGCGAGTGATATAAAAAAAGTAACTTATATTAAAACGCAACGTTTTCCGGTTCTCAGTACTTTAGCAATAGTTGTTGACATTTAAATCTCTCTGACCGTAACCCAGTGGCTATGTAATTTTTCTTAAAGCAATGAAAACTGTCAGATTACATTAACATTGAGGTAAATAAAGTAGGTATGTGGACGATCGTTATCGATGACGTCACGCACGCATCGAACGTACAAGTGCACGACCTTGCGTGGTGCAAGCTTAGAGAGTTCGGATGTTGTTCGCAGCGAAGAGTTGTTCGCGGGGCTGGGGCGTGTTGCTTGCGCCCTTGTCACTGTTCGCAACTGTGTAACATGCACATGACTGACAGCCGTTCGGAAACATAACTAAGCATTGTTTTGGATTAACTGTATTTATTGTCTAAGTATGTGTTTCACAGGAAGCATCTTTTTACAATAATCAATGGTGAGTAGTGACCATGTTTTTTTTACTCAACAAGTTTTAAATTTTTCAATAATTTTACAACCGTTTTGTTGATAAAAATTTCTGTTGACAAAACTAATTTGCAGTACGGGCTTTATTACCAGAGATTACGGTTGGCTTACTGAAATGAAACTGATATATATATATATGTATATTGCATTCGGAATTTAATTTATTTAAGCAGAGGATCGAATAATTTCTAATGCGTATTTGTATTGGAAATCTTCTACTTTTATTTATATTTCAATCATTTAACGATCAATCCTATAATAACCAAGCGGTACACTAAAATAGATTTCAATGCTTGATTATTCACGTAAAAAATCTTTGTCAAAATAATGTATTTATGTTTCTGAGTAGGTGATGTTTAAACTCAGCTGATCGCAATACTCGAGCGCCGTGGGTTAGGCGACTCGCTCTAATAATACTGGCGGCACTTAGTTATGGTTTTTTCATGGTTCGGACACATTTTTTCTACGTACGTACTTTTGTTACGTAAATAAAGCGCCCATTCCGAACATCTGTCCTTACTGACGATCGTAAATTGTTCTCTGTGTAGTGTAAATTGTATAACCGTGGACCAAAATGTATTTATTCGATTTAATCAGTGGTCCATTTCTTGTAACCTATTGTTATTGTGTTTAATTAAAAGTCTAATTTAATTAAAAGTATTATAGTGTGTTACGTCACTTGATTGTTTTGATTTGCGATTCTCATGGCTCTCCGCGCGATTTCTAAATGTGTTATTTTAACATGTTTTTGTAATGTTCTATCCGATAGTTAGGCTACATAATGATATGTACTGATAAGTCTCGTTATCTTTTAATAAAGTTAATTACAGTATAATATCGGATTAACTTTACTGTGTTATGGTTGATATTATCTACTTTTTCGTCCGTGTGAACATTAGTTAATAAAATAAAACACTGTTACACTTAAAATATAGAAAACCTTTTTTAAATAAATTATCAAAACGTATATTTACATTTTCACAAGTACAAAAGACATTTATCACAGACACCATAATATTCCATGCACAGCAATATATATTCTGAATTATAAATGTGTAATATTCAGCCAAGTAAAACACTGTTTAGTCATGTCAATCAATATCTCTGCATGTTTTACAGTATAGGTACAGACCGCGAACAGTTGTCGTTGCATAGGTGAATACAATAATTTGACTTAGACGGTCATTGAGACATACATTGATGAGCGCATTAAACCGGCCTTGAATATAGTCAAATCTTATCATAGCACTTCAACAGTGAACTGATAAAGCGATTAGCTAATTACGAGTACGACTGTGCTTCACCTTAAGACGTTACAGTATTTCTTCCGGTACTAAATTTATATACGTATGTGTATGTATATACACATGTTATTTGACGGTCGAGGATTCACTTATCTACGTAAAATATCTAGCGAAAGTGTTGTCTCTTAAAATACTTACGTTTTACAGTGGACCTCTTGAGGCTAATGAATGGATGTTTGAGTGGTTGCTAATTAAATAGCATTGGCAAATGTATGTACATCGCCCAGCGACGGACAGAATGTTAAGGACGTTTAATTAGCGTGGAAAATCAAAAATGGAATTCAAATGGAAATGGATCCGAGCTCGATGGTTCATACAAGTGGACATAATTCGGTGCTTCAGAAGTAGTGAGCTGAGACTCCAGAAAATGAGATAAGAGTTTCTCCGGGAAATTAAAGTTTTATGGAGTTAAACGAGAGCCTGTCTTACGCGTAATCTTTGGGCAATATCGTAAAGAACATGACTAGAAGCGCTGATTCAATTACTAATATTCTATACTAATGCAGTAGTGACGTATGATGATAAGACTGTTTAATGCTCAACAAATCCACGCCTTGTTGTCCGATCAAGAATTGAATCATAATCTCTGCAGGGTTGACTGGTATAGTATCGTGTCCATGGTGCTCGGGTCAGACCTTTCACATCAATTTGGTTTTATGATATAGGTTTTTAATTAAAAAGGTGTTATTAATGCGCGTATAGTTTAGCTTGTGTATAGTATCAACTACTCAATTTCATAAATATTCATTCGTAAATATTGTAGTAATAAAACAATATAACACCTAACGTTTTCAGGGCTGTGTTTGCGTGAAAATAATATATTTTTATATAGAGTGAAATTAAAATTAGCCTATATATGTATGTACGTCCTTCGTCAGGGTTGGCAAAATTTGCGTCTTAAATTTAGTATATACAAAATTACAAATCAGCTGCCCAGCAGGTAGCTACACGTACAGACATACATAATTACTTTTGATTTAACAACGTTAGTACGCATTGTTACCAATTAATGTGTCAACTGGGTGGTGTTACTCGTTTACCTTACCGATAATAATGTAATCATGAAATCTAAATGTGGGTCAGAATAACCTCTTGGCCCTTTATTTAAATAAACCGTTTATATTTGTCACAGCATTATTTCCAAATACAGATATGATTTCTATATAGCCATAACGCCAGTTCTTCTATCTCGCGGATGCTATTCAGGATGTCGAAGGTGAATCGAAGTATAGTAAACGTGTAATCCTAAGCGTGTTTACTTAATGTTTTGCAACTTTGTTCCTCGCTGCGGATGGTACTATTGGATGATGTATTTAAAAACATATTCTCATAATATAATAATACCCTTAACGGTAAGTCGGAGTTGATGCAGTTGATGCAGTTGACGTCATGTCATTCATCTTTGGACACTGCAGTTTGTTGGATATCATTAGCATATTCATGCTGACTTTGGAGATACATATATGTATATGAGGTTGATAGTAATCAGTCAGTGACGTTCTCGATTTGCAATACATTACCGTGGCCTTCAGTGAGTACCTACATTGTACGCCCCCGATGGCCGAATAATGAGAAAATCGGCTAGTTACATCTATTGTGATCACTTACTATTTGAGGGCGCAAATTACACACAAATTAGTCACACATTATAACTAATCCGGTACAGAGAAATATCTTAATGGCAAATCGAGATAAGAAACGTGCTTTATCGCGAAATCAGGACGTCCGTCGTAACAGGGGACGGATGGAAAGCGCGCGGGGCGCGGGGTGCGCTATCGACCGCCGCGACCCTGACCTTGTATTCCGGTACCGTTTTACACTTTTCTGTCGCCTGTTGCATCGCGGTTTGCAATATTAACGGGTAATAAACAAACTGTTTGCTGATATAACAGACTATAAACATATGGAACAACAAGAGTGGGTATCTCTGTTGTGTCACATACAAACATACATACAAAACGCACCTATTATATTATATTACTTTTCATAATAAAAAAAGTAGGTAAATTAGCTAACGGTTAGAGAATTCAAATATATAGAATGACATTTTTGGTAATGCCCCGGTAATAACTTTCTTTTATGCTCACGGCGAAATGGCGGGAAATTGTAAACATGATTCGATTTTATTAGATACTACATAGTTAAAATGTGCCATGTACTTACTATAAAACTAGTATATGAAGCGGTAATAGAGCTTCTAGCTTTTTAAATTTGTCATAATGCGATGTTTTATGATTCATATTATGTTCTCGTTTTGTCGATTGTCAAACGGTGCCAAAGCGGTATTAATCTAGTGTTACTTAATCCGTCCGAAATTCCCCAAATGTGTTGTTTACGTATCTATTTTAGTTTCGAGACATTAGCGAGACGCCGAATTTCGGTGACAGGCCGTTGGCTTAGATTAGCTCATTTATGATTTCCTGTGATTTACTATTTTCGTCCGTTAATCAACGTTGTTGAAAAAGCAGTGGTAGCCTAGTGGTTAAGAATTCAACCTCTCATTCCGGGGGTCCTGGGTTCAAATCCATGGCGCGCACCTCTTTATAAAAGTGCGTTTTAAGTTTAAATATC
>DWME01010295.1:0-10314 GCA_018244795.1 Parelbella ahira ahira
GTAGAAAATCTAAGTTAGGAAAATCCAATAGTAACCGACCTAATCCAGGATCTATTGAACAGCAATCGCGCTTGCGACCACGCGACCAACGAGGTAGTCAAATATATTTATTATTATTAATTCTTACATAAAATAATATGAAAATTAATATTAGCCGTACCACAATGTGGACGAGTACCTTCAACGACAACCTCCAAATCATGTGATTATTGGTTTAATAGAACTATCATACTACAGCTTTGAAGGAATTCACTTTTTATTAATAGGCAACCTTTCACTGTATCTCAAAACGAGTTTAAGAAAATATGCGGTCCTGACTAAGCTTACGTAGTTTCGTCTGCTTTACTTTTTTATATTCTATTTGTAAGAAAGAAATGCACGTGAAAGTGTAAATGAAAGGCGGACTTACTGCTACACAAACGGTCTTCTCCAGGCAACGTACGGTAGAAGAAATGGAATTCTAGTAACAGGGGAGGGGGTAACACTTAAAGGGAACAGTAACTAAGAGGATTTATTATTATCATGAATGTAATAAGGGATTGTTGGGAACGGAAAAGTCGTTGATGTCTACAAATAAAAAATATATTATAATATATCTTTCATTGCTTGACACTTACCTATTATACTGACTTATGTTGTTCAAGTAGGCCAGACACGGACCGATGGAAACAGTCTCCGAAACCTACGGATAGAGATATTTGACATTCGGTGTTTTTGGCCTTCGACCTAGTTCGACCTAGTTTGAAGATGTGAAGATGTAATTAATTTCTTAGATAAAGTGGTGTTGAGAATCCATCAGTCCCACGCAGAGGTAGCTTATGCTAGTTGTCATAAGTAACTCACCACAATTTTCAACCCCCTTAACCGTTCACTATTAGACACGCGGCTCTTTTAAGCATGGTAAAAGTTAAGACCATAACCAACAACGCAAACCCGGCCCGAATTGGCAGAAATTAAGTGCCAAAAAGAAAATTTTCTAGAACCTAATGCGTGTAGATTCATGACGAAAGAACATAAGTAATTACTATATAGATATTATTTCGGATGACAACACCGTGGCACCATAAAAATATCGATACATTGCGTACCCATCAACATTACTTAGAATATAACGGCTCGAACCAACGCGACCCAGTAACTTCCCATCAGAAAGCTTTTAGAAAACTCGTAAACATTTAATGCGTATCGGTATTAGACGTGCCGTGAAGTGGTTATAAAATTACTCAATATCTAAATGTAGGTGACTACTTGACATAAATCGCTGCCTCGCCAACTGACAGTCTTAATGACACTAAAAAAGGACGGTCTGTTTTACTGGAAGTATTTGTGATGTCTGCATTTAACGTGTAATATGGTTGAAATTAAGATGTTCAATACCTTTACTCATTTTAAATCTATAGTCGCCATCAGCCTTTTTACTGTTCCACTGTTGAGGACAACTTTCCTCTCATTATATGTACCTACAGCTGATATGTCGGGATTTGTACCCAGTGTATGGCAATAGGCTCACCACTTATTCCATGATTGGTTATGCGTGAAAATTGGGATTGTAGTACATTAATCTGCCTACCTCTATGGTGTGATACAGGTGGGAGGTCGCATTTACGTTAAAAATAATAGCCAATTACATAAACAGCGGCATATTATAAATATTTGATTATTATTGTAGAAAATTCATCTTGCGCTATTTCAGTATAGTTCGCTATCATACAAGAACAATCGAAAGCAAACTCCCTAACGTGTACCGTTTAGAAGAATAAATTAACACGACGTGACTTCCACACTTGTGTACATATATGTACAGGTAGTACATTGTACTCGACTGTATCTTTAACTGCGTAAGTACAGCCACTAGATCTTGCTGTTGAAGAAATAAGAAACAAAATGTAAAGACAATTTTCTGTAAAGACAGTTCTCAAATACTCGTATACTCTAAGTTGGGGCGAGACTTCGCTCTCAGACACGCAAAATCGAATTCTTTTAGCGTAAGCACACGTATATTTTTGTCGCTTGTTAACTTAGTTTGTTATTATAAAAATGTATGCTTTTGTATTTAATATCGTGTATTTCTGTTGTTATTTAGATTGATAACGAAAAAGTTGATGGAATAAAACATGTCTTAAATATATGTATATATAAATAAACAGGAACACTTTCAAGTGATTTGTAAGAAAAGTGTATATTTATCTTACTCCCAAAGTGACCTGGCGTGACGTTTAAACAATAAAGAGGATAATTGCATTTTATACTGTTACGATTTCATTACTATATTTTGTCATTATAATGTTTCACCAATAGATACCTAACTACAATACAAAGATCGCACAATCAGCCTAGGTTGTAATAAATAAGACCGCTACTGGGGGTCGAAATTGGCTTTCATCTAAATTTAATTAGGACATAATTTAAGCCTTAAATCAGTCAAAAAATACCTTACTATTATGTGGTGCTATATTAGAATTTTGTCTTAAAATTAATAATTACTTAAGAACATATTAAAGTAGAAAAAACGCGTCAGATCGGTAAGGATAGAGATATATGTATATTTGGAAATCAATGCTCTCTGTCTGCTCCATAAGGAACTTGGAGTGATGATAATAATGATATGATAGATATGAATCATTAAATAATTACTTGAGAACGAAGTGTCTAAAAGTGATATTTTTCATGTACTTTTATTAGAAATATTTAATCATCCTATTTATAAAACGGCAATACGGTCGGCGTGTCTCTATTTAAATCATGAATTCATTGTTTTACTTTAAAACCATTGACAATTTAAATCCGACTGCCTCATTCATTGCGCCCTACTTCACCCCCTTATGAAGCCTTAATGACTACAATGGGAATTGAAGATTGATGATACTCCCGGAACTGTGATCGTAGGAGCGGGATATCCCACAGGACTACTATCGGACGTTTGTCGTTGAAAACGGATTTTGTTGAAAGCCAGGCGAAATTGCATTTGTGAATCCCAATATTGAAGTGGTATGGTTTGAAGACTGTACAGTGGATTAAACATATGTAATATGAGGAAGTAAGGATGGATGGGAATAGACGATTGTTCGTTGAGTGGATTGTTACAAAATTTATTACTACAGTAAAAGAATATACACTACAAAAATGACTTAGAGCCAATTGCAATACAGCGTGAACAAATATAGACTTCGAGCTAGTACTAGACGTTCTAAGATAGAACAAACGAATAAAACCCGACCCGGGTTTTGAACCCAGGTCCTCTCGATCGGTAGTCGCGCTTGCAACCACTGGACCAACAAGGCAGTCTATAAGTAGTAGTAGTAACTTGTATTGTTATATCTTTGGACAACAAAGAATCTGTACTTCATTGTTTTGTTCAAAACGTAGCCGGGTAGTCAACAGTTAAATAGAACAAAATATACACTATATTGGGCTATATGGTAAACGAATCTGCCTGAATGATCTAGACGAGTTAAACCAGTCATTGAGTTATGAAATATAAGTGTAATTACTCAATTTCGTTCGAGTTTACAATGTCCACAGCCCAGTTTACAGATGCTCCAGCTAGTGCTGGTGGACAAACTGCGTCTAACTTCATTATAGTACAATGTTTATGATATAGCAAAGTTTTAGACTAATTTGCACTCTGCATCTTTAACGGGTTGATATGTTTCTATGTAGGTACTCGGATACGTAACTTAGCGCAGACGAAAGTACCGTGTGCAAAAAATGACAATTGACAAGACATTTTTTTTTTTCTCTCGGTACTAGACTATTTCATAAATGTGATGAAATTGCCGTTTTATTTTTCGTTAATTTTTTATATTTTACTATTCTTATAGCTAATTCAAAGTCTTATTCTTATCATATTGAGTTATATGAAGACTAAATACACGTATATAATATTTTATAAACCACATAAATTTTGTATTGTAACTGTTCTTAATTTAAAAAACGTAACTCCAACGTAACTGTAATACCCCAAAAGGTTGGCAGAGGAGTGAAGTATACTCCCATGTTCACCCATCACGTGTCCGTTCCACAATGGATTATGTGGTCATCCTATTGTTATACCCCGGGCACAGCTCCATTATAAATATATGTAAATTACGGCCCCATGTCCTATATTTATAATAAAATAAAAGTTATTTCATGTTGGTTAAATGATAAAAAAGATAAAACTTTGCCACCGTTAATACTTTGGAACGTCGAGAAAGGTTTCTTAATCAATGATACAGGATCTACAAAGACATTCTTGGTCCTAGCCGAGGGTTAACACAATTGTACGAACACCAGTAATTGCATTATAAAAGAAAAAGCTTTTAATCTACAGTCGTACTGCCGAGCACGCGGTTGTTGAGAAGAAGATATATTGTACTTTAAGTTCAAGATACTGTTGTTAAGAAAAAGGGTTATTGCACTTTAAGTTCAAGACGACGCGTCCTGCAATTAATTTTCGTACTCATATTTCTTTTGTACTAAGATCACGTAACAGGACTTCGTAGAATAACAGTGCTTTGAACTCAGTATAAATATATATGACTTTTGTATGTATGTATGTATGATCTTAGCATGACCTTTGTGTTAAAAGCTGCAAGGTCATGCACCTGAGAGTCGTGAACTCTGGAACTGTCCTCCGAGTGCTGTTCATTTGAATATGCGATTAAAGTTTCGAGTTTCGTACTGATATATACAGTCAGAATTGAAATTCCAAAGTTGCCTGTCGTCGGATTCTCTCTGTATTTTGTATTTTATCACGATTCCGTTACTGATCTGATGTTATTTTGGAATGAAGTTTCATTACTAAGCATTGCCTTATCATCGTCAGCATGATAATCATCAACTTGGATGCGTGGAGTCACATAGTTCAGTAATCTTTTGATAATCCTTACATACCATAGACCATAGATTATTCGCACTTCATACAAACAGTATTGAATTACGTACAGGGATCCTAAAATATTACTAAACTAAGGCAAATAGATGGCGTGCGCTGGGCACACAAAGATCCCACGGTGTCCTTCAGACGACTATTTTCCTCATACTTTATATATTCTTTCTTGTACCCTATTTGTCGAATACAACAATTCACGAACAGTTGATTTACGACAGCAATAGGAAATTTAACAGAAACAATAAATTACAGCAAACCTAAAGTGTAAACTGAAAATAAAACCACAATAATTCTTCCTGAACCTTATCTATCTTCTCGCGAAGGCATTCAATCTTCTTCAGACGAATCAAGCGGAGTTTTTGCTAATTGATGGACGAGATTGTCGGTCTTAAATTGTTTGCGCGGATGGATCGTTCTACACTCGAGTTTAAATTAGATTTAGACAATTTTCAGATAAGGCCCGTTGCGGTTCATTGGAGAGCTCTAGAATTTCAATTTAACGAAGTGCTTCTTGTAGTACGTACTACGTTCTGCGTCGCCTAACGGCCGCTTCGGTCATGTTTCGTTGTTGAAGGCTTTAGAGATATCGTCATCTAGATTACACGCTACGTTATTGTTATCGGAAACTGTTGCTATGTCAACGTCGATATTGCCATTAAACTAAGCGTAGTACTCGTGTACGCTTTGTTCTCTAACTGTTCTCCTTTTATTATCACAACTGGCTTGGAATTTCTCTAAAAAGTTGAGCTACTTAGTGTATATAACATCTGTGAGAGTTTATTCTTAGTGAATATGTTGTAAAGCAATATAATATTGAATAGCGCATTTCTATGTTGGTTTCAATAGTTTACAGTTATAGCTAAGAACTACTTAATTATCATACAGTATATATTGTCGTTGATTTTCTTCTATGGCATGACTTCAGGTCGTGGATCTTATAGCGAGTAAAGATAGAAATGCACTAGAACAAAAACACTAGTTTTTACGGCAGCAATGAAAGCAGCAATATTCCTGGCACATGGGCAAAAAAAGAATATACAGGAAAGAATGTCAATAGATACTTTGTAAACAAAGAAGTCTAAGAGCAAAGCTAAGGTTTTCTAGCGACCTTCGACTAGAGAAAATGAAAATAGTTTGAATTAAAATAAATACTGAGAAGTTTTTTCTTGTTACCTGTATATTTTTATTTCATATACAATGACAGCCGACTGTGTATTTGTAACAGCATGCGTTGTTTAATTAATTTTCTAATGGCAACCCTCGTTTCGCCTCGGGACAGTCCAACATGAAACAGATATGTATGTAGGGTGCAGTTGCGGTAACAAATGCATCTTCAATATTTGTATTTCAATATTTGTTGACGTAATTCAATTAGTTTTAAATATTCAATATTTGGTTTCATTCAATTGGTTATGTATATTTAGTATTTGTGTTTTAATATTCGTTAAGATAATTAAATTTAGTTATTTATTTATCCAATATTTGTATTTCAATATGTGTGAAGAATTAATAACAAAATACTCGAATCTATGAAAAATATTAACTGCAGGAAAAGTTCCAGCAACACTTTCACAATTAACACCAACTCTATTGTCGTATCCATTGAACACAGGTCTCCACTCAAAATCAAAGCCATGGTCTGCTACGTTGGTTTAATGCGAGTTTACAGGCTTCATATTTTAGAGACCATTACAGACAACTCGAAGACCAGATGATATCATACGATGTTTTCTTCATTTTTACAACTAGCGATATTTTAATCTCACATTGTCTTACGTGTATAATTTTTTACTGAAACAGAAAATCTTGTGATTAGCATAACGAATATTACATAAATAAGTGTACTTTTTATATAGATGACTATCTTATAGCATTTCATCAGGTGTTGTGGGAACTTAATAAGAAATAGTCGCGTATGACGATAAAAAATATGTAGGTGTGTATGAATGTACGAGTGTGTCAATCCGAAGCAATAACGATATATATATCGATTTCTTTATATAGAAAGTTTTGAAACGAAGTTAATAAACGTTTATATCATTATTGTCAATTAAAACAACAAAACTCTTTTGTCATTATTAAAATAAAATCTAATGGGCATTTTGTTCCAGTCTTAGGTATACGTCTGATAATTTTATTTGTGCAAGGACATTATTCATAGCGGGCGGTGTTACTCATGTAATAGGTATTGAATTTGTCAATACTCATCAATCATACAAATGGAAGTTAGATTGGAGGGTCATTTCAAATAAAGACTGAATTACGAAACTTATTCTACCAATTGCTACTACGATTAGACATTTATATATATTCATTTAGATATTTAGTTTTATAAATGATACATATAATATATTATATGTAATATCATCAATTCATTTATCGTTCCACTATAACACACGGGTCTCCACTCAGAACGAGAAGAGTTGAGACCATAGACTGCCACGCTGGGCAAACAAGCAAATTTATATTTGCATTTGCACAGCAATGTTATATTTGCATATAAATATAAGATAATAAGATAAGGCGAGGATTAAAGAGTTTTCTTCCAAATGTGTAATAAAGTTTCAGTTCAATTAAAGTTACTAAAATAAATATACGCTGCGAGAGTCTGAAACGGTTTAAGTTTGCTTTCCGAGATTATTAGCCATCGCCTGATTTATAGTCAGACGGCAGACCACACTCCGCCCCGGGGTAGTGTATCTCCCTTCGCACAATGACGGGGATTATTTGGGGAAGTATTGGGGATAAGATGTGTTGACGTACTCAATTGTCACTGGATTTTGTATTGAATTGTATGAATTTCGGGCGGATTCAGTTAGACTGAGTGTCATATGGATTTTTTTGCTTCCTGTCTATAACATACCTACCCCATCGGGGATTACAGGGGTGATGTTACGTTTTTTGTTACGTTCTATAACGTTTAGAACATGATTTTGTTTATGGTTTATTCGAATGTCTCACAAATTCAAATGTTCGTCAAATTCCAATGTCATCGATTATCTTACTTAAAGTCAGTAGAGACAATTGTACTAAGGTAGTCGGGTATAGTAGCACAATGATTATATGCTTTTGCAACGATTTAAAATATCTCGAGGTAATGTAGGTAAAAAGCGTTTTAAAACAACAAAATATGGAAATAATATCTAAGATAAATCCTTATTTTTTAGCGCTCTTTAATAGTCTTAAATTCAAGATAGATAATTTTAGATCTAAGCATAGGACAAGCATTTGTGTTTGTCACACAGATAATTGTCCTCAATGGAATTCTATTCCGCAAGCTCAGCAATTACATTCAGTGCCCAATAAAGCTCAATAATATTTTACATATAATTTGTTATATCATGTATGCTCATACTGTGTAAAATAAACACGTTGTTAGCAAAGCTATGCAAAGCAGTTCGAAAGTAATTTAACAATAATGAGCTACTAGGATGGCTTAGTCGCTTCATTATAGCTCCCTGCTTGTTTTCAGAGTTTCAAACTTTGTAAAAATCAACACTGGCGTTCCGGAGCGACGCTTTCACTAGAGCGTTAATTACTTTTGATATTGTTATTACATAGCGATGTGTCAATGAACTTTACCAGCATTAGAGTTTAGTTGAAATTTGAAACGTACTAATGTAGGTGCTCAATTTATTGTGTTGAGTAAAGCATTATTTTCTTTAAATTATCGATAAGAGAAGTTTTTATGTACTTAACAGGTTTTATACACACAAACACGCATATACTCGCGTACGCACGCATGCGCACGCATGCGCACGCAAGCACACATGCACAAGCACGCATGCATTTCCACTCTGCCTTATTGACATGGAAGATACATTCCATTCGCTCTGATATTCCTATTAATTTGTACCGCACGACCACACAAGATAGTTAATCTCACCGTTCATAAATCATAAGGCAATCCATTTGAGATGTCGCACCTGCACGGACACCTGCTGAACTCTATCATTTGTCAATTGTCGTAGGAACGGACTTTTGGTACGTTATCGGACAACTGAACGTTCATATTGAAAATGATTTATTTTAAACCACAATAATGACATATCATTTATGATGTCAGATTATGAATGAAAGATATTTTTTGTACTGAAATGTCCTTTATATTTATTGAGGTTTCTTCGTAATGGAAGTGTATGATATATTGTTGCCTTGGTTGTATCTATGTATTTAAAAATTCCATGTAAAATTCAGAAATATAAACCTATTTATTTAGATAAATTGTTTCTTATCGTAATTAAATAAATTCTAACAAAAGCACCTTAATTACATTTTTATGCCAATTAAAAGTGTCGTGTAAAGTTATATGAAATACCCTCAGCACTCTTTTGGCGACTGAAAAGCTAAAACCATTTTCTATTACCTATTACAAATCAACACAAAATCGTCATTGTTTTGTTTGACAATTAATTCATTATCATGATTGATTCATGATTTGTAAGTTGACAAGTTAATTCTCAAACGTACGTATATATAGTTTTGAAAATTATTTTAGTTAGAAAATATATTTTAAGTGTAGTTGGAATATTAGTTTTACTAACATCGCACTATAAAATGAAATTCAATATTTATACAAGGAATTCCATCGAACGCCTGGCGCTCCTGCACCCAATGCTTTTAGCCGAGTTTGCAAAGGAAATTTGCAAAATTGCTGCTAGTTTATTAATGAGACTAGTTTTAATGAAATGTTTTCAATTGAAATAATGATTTAATAGATTGTTATTTATGATATCATTAATTCGAATGGAAGAAGAAAGAATAGAATTAATAATTTTGAAGCTAATTCTAAAGTATAAATACCAATACATGTTTATATAAAAATTAGCGCACTTTAAATACGAATAGGTAGTACCTATCAAACTTTTAACCTACCTATCTATCTACCTTTAACCTATATTTTACACTGCAGAGTACGCTTGTCATCACATCGATTTCATACAGGGTTTACAAAGGAAATTAACATCGTTGCGCTATTCGGAAACTGTTAGCGTCGAAACTATTCGAACTCCACAAATATTAAATAAGGTTGCTCAGTGGAGTGCGCTGATTGGATTAGCACGAGTAACTCCGTTCTTGCTTCTTTGATCTTTGGTATGTAAACAGCGTTCGGCTTATGGCGTTCAGTTTGTTTGGAAAATATTATATGAAACTTTTGATAGAAACAATCTTTTACACCCGATGTATTTTGCATACGCTCTATATGTGTTTATTTAAGTACGGAGTTATACAGTTTTATATGTATTATTATACAGTTCATAGTCATATATCTTTTCATTTAATAGGAAGGCTATAATCTACCACTCTGGCCAGTTTCTCAACTTTTACAGACAAAAAACAATTATAGAGAAATGTTGGCGGGCAGATATCATGACAATGTTATCTTTCACCATTGCAGCGTTGCATGAGTTATGTTAAGAACGTAAGAAAAAAAATACGTT
>DWME01010296.1:0-10312 GCA_018244795.1 Parelbella ahira ahira
ATATATAGTAAGTAGTAGTATAGTAAGTATAACGAAATTTCTTATGTACCTATATAAGTATTTACAATTAATTACAGATGAAATATTAATATAAGTTATACTTTTATAATTGTCAAACATGATATAGATTCGAGTACGAATTAAATTACACACAAATATAAAAACCTCCCTCAAAACGTTGCCCAAACACTTATAAGAAGCCAAACAAAATAGATGATACGTTAGCTTTTTTAAGATTCCAAAAACCCGAGCTGTGTAGAGGTCGAAATCTTTGCTCAGATTTTGTGACGAAAAGAATGTCCATTGCATTGCACTTATGTCATTATCTGTACTAGGAAGCTGTTCTTGCATAATGATTGCCAAGAAAAATTGTAAACATCGGTGGTTTAGCTTAATGCTTAATGTTTAGCTTAGTATGATATAGTACCGAAACTCTATGCCAGGTTGTTCTTAGGTATTGCTAGATGTTAAACAAATATTTAATGTTAATTATAACTAGAGACAATCCCCTCTCCCTCTCCAAGAGCTACCTCCGCGAGAAAGAACCAGCAGGTAGTTTCAGTGATACTGAGTAGACTAAATTGACAGTGTTAAACAGATCATATTCCACACAACTCGAACTTTCCAAATTATATTTCTTTTCAAAATCGATTTTACTCGAATACGCTCATCAAGAGTTAATCATTATTATTAGTACTTCGATATAAATGATCAATGATCACAATATTAAGCTTAATCATGACTAACATCATGAATGTTGTGAAAATGACTAAAGAACTTTCTATGACGAAGAAAATACGTCAAGTCAAAAACTATGAATTGAACAAACAGCAAATGCATTCCAAATTTAGAACATCATAATAACGCAAACAGGAAAATGGGTAGGTTGATGTCGTTTTTTAAAAACATTTTCTAGGTATATCACACTCATAGCAGCCAGTACATGTACAAAATGATGTCAAAAACCATCGATTACTCACAGTTTCCCATCAGTGTAGCAATGAACCGCGGCCGAACCTCCAAAGGCCGTCATTTCTACATTAGTCAGATGTATTTCGAGAGAGACAATCCACATTCACACCCAAACAAACGTGTTCACACGGATCATATACATAATTCACTGCGCGCGCGCACGTAAATCAACAGCCGGTATCCGATGAGCGACGTAACACTACGCTGTTTATAAACTCAATTCTATCACACAACCTGACACATATTATTTTAACAACACATATATAGTATATTGCATCGAACAATAGATGACACAATACGCT
This sequence comes from Parelbella ahira ahira, assembly GCA_018244795.1. Taxonomy (NCBI): domain Eukaryota; kingdom Metazoa; phylum Arthropoda; class Insecta; order Lepidoptera; family Hesperiidae; genus Parelbella; species Parelbella ahira. The sequence goes on from DWME01010296.1 coordinate 1,275, forward strand.
CGTTCGTATTGGCGGCCGCGATCCGACTGTGGTGAATTACAAGTGAAACGTTATTGATAAGAGTACAAGTCGCGGCGTCACTTATCGACCATTTTATCAATCTGCATCAATTTATACACGGAGACAATTGGCTGAGCTTCACTACTGATACATCTCACCCTGATAAGACTAACGAGAAGACATATAATTTCAAGGAAGACATTCTTTTAATTGCCCCATCATGGTAAACAAATAGATACACTTTTAAACTAAATAAACTGATGACACATATAGTTATATAAACAGAATAGATGATGTTATTACCCTGCTCGTTACAAAAACACTTCTACAGTTACTTTCTTGATGATGTGTAGAACTGACGATAATAAACACAGAGAATATTATAACATTCCTCCTTTAACTCGCTGTGGGTAACTCTTCGACGATGGGACCACTCGCTTGAGAACAACTTTTTATACGTTCTTAATTTGAATTTGAACTGACAGTTCTAAATTTAAACGACGATCCAGCGCAAAGGTTGGGAGGACACTGAAAAAATCAGGAGGCAAAAGGCAAGTGGGTGTTGTAGCCATAAGAAAGAATGCATTGTACTTGACAGATGGTTTGATAAGTTAGCTTATTAGGTCAAGTGATAAGGAAACAAAAGACCCACCTTGCGTCACTTCAACCTTTGCTATTTGCCGTCTCTACTTTACTTCTCGTATACTAGACTCTACTTTATAGTACTTTGTATGACCGTGTAAAGTAAATATATATGACGATTGACATGCCCCATGGTAAGATTTATCTACCATTATCGATTTTTAGAGAAAATCACACGGATATGACATAATAACAGTCATCACACCGAAGCTAAATGATGTAAAATATACGTACACAGTCTACGGAAAGTCACTTAGTGGATGGGCAGAGAGCACGGAGTGCCAAAATTATACAATGAAAATAATGAAATATAGGCTGTTAAAATACATTTAACGACTTTTTTATGTGAACAGATTAGCAAATTAGTGGGCAGCAGTCACAAGATAATAAATATTTGCAACTTACGTAGAATAATATCTTACTGTGGGAAAAGAACTGCTAATTCGGAACATCCTTAGATAAAACTAAACTGACGGAATCAATTACAAAAGTAGCAATACATTTGAATAAACTGTTTCTCCACAACAGCACAAAAGATTACGAACACGAGGAATGAAGACGCTTTAAGCCAGCCCCGAGGAAACCAACCAGTTGGAAGTGTTTAAATGATTTGCATATGAAATGGGCTCGGCTGCAGAGTTATTACAGTTATTAATCAATCGTTGGTAAGTATTTATGTGGTGATTTCCATAATATTCCGTTTCTCACGCTAGTTCAATTTTAATGGTGTTTTTAATGGATTTAATGGTGTGTTAAAGGTTTCACCGTTTCATCATTGTGACGTTTTGGGGTAAAAGTAGAGCGATTCGGGTTATGTTGCTAATTATTCTATAGGTCTAGGTCCCGTGATGTTTACTTTTTAGGACAGCTTAAATCAATTATTTTTTCGAAAGAAAAGTGATACAGAGCACTAACATATGGCTTTATTTATGGGTATAACATTAGTGTTTACATTTAGGAACGCTACATGGGAGTGTACTACACTCCTCTGCCTACCTCTTCGCTAATTTAAGGCGTGATGTAACTTTTTAAAAATTGTAGTCTAATTTAAGAATGATAATTATTTATCCAAGGTAAAGTTTACCTATATGATATCTGATACCGTATGTTCATTTATATGGAAACATGGCTGAAACATGTGGCTTCGTTTATGACAGGATCAAAGGTCGTTGCCGACTGAGCAAGGGCAGATAGAGTATAGAAAATAAAGCTATTTTAAATGCCAACCAACTAGAGTTCATAGCTCACACAAGTAGGCAAAACGAGCAACGCGAGATGTCGTCAGCTCTTGGGTAAAAGGCCATTACAAGTTTAGTAACAGTGACAAACATTCAAGAATTTCATTTCATCAATTATTTAACTACCCAACTGGAAATATAACGAGACATAATTAGTGTTCTCTATAATGTTCTCTGAGGCAGAACAACTCTGTCAACCAGCATGTTTTATTCAATGGTTGTTCTCTTGGCATCTAACATTAGGAACACTATTAGGCCATCGTTTGGACGTGGGTATGAGCACTCTAATCCAAAGCACCAAGAATCAGTTTAATTTCGTTATATTCATCGTACTTTCCATAGTTTCGTAGCAAAATAACATTTCATAGGAAACGTTAACCCACAAAAAAGACACCCTACCAGATAAAGAACATAAAATAAACCCATATGTAACCCTATATGAGATTTTTTACCGAAAGTCAAATTTAGTTACTGAGATAAAATTAACACCAAAAACATTGTACAAAAGGAATTTCAATCCAAATAGAATCAACATAAAGTTTAGTTTTGAATGACAGATTAGCAGGAAAATTAAGCTGTTAGGTTGGACCAGTGTAATTCAATAGTACTGACGTGGTTTTGAACGTTTTTTAACAAAAAATGACAATGCACATGTGTTCTGTACATATATCAATGTTTAAGTCCATTAACCGTTTCCTATAGCTATTAAACACCACTTATCGTCACGCCAGGTCTTACGGGATAGGCAGAGAGCACCGAACGTCAAATATCTCTATATAAACATGCCTGACGTGTTTTATAAATAAAACATGTGCTCATTGAACACGAGTCGTTATTATGTAACACACCATAGATAGATTGAACAAGTTATCTATTTCCAAATACATATTACACTCATGAAAGACGTCTGTCCGAGAAATTCATTTCCAAGGCTTCTTTAAATATATGTATTATGTTCGATATAAATATGAAAGTAACTATCAATATAAAAGTTACAAATATAACTCATTTATTCATCGTTAACCCTTTCGTCATTCCACAGCAACACACGGAATTCCTCTCAGAATGAGAAGGATTCAGGCCATAATCTAATATTCGTTATTAAATACTTAGTCATCCCTAGTTACCCCAAAAATTACTTTTTATATAACTCGTTATTTCTATGAATGCTTACGATTACAGAAAAAAGATTAAACAGTAAGTGACGTAACAAGGAAGAACTGCATGGCGTTGCGCACAGACGGTACATTTGATAACCTCCGATTTTATCAATTCTATGTAATCTATGACGGTACTGATGCAATGTGACATCTCGCAGACATTGTGACAAATTATATTGAGAAATTCATAAACAGTCACGACAACGTATTAAATTTTTCTACGTTTTCCTGTACATGCCAAAAATCGAAGCAACAAACAATACGAAAACAAAAATGCAAATGTTTTCCGATCAATATTCATAGACAAAATTACAACAGATCTAATAAGCAATCACGTTAAATGTTATGTAAATGATCGTGTCGGATGTACTGCAGCTTGAGTCATTATCCACAGGTGAGAATGGTCACCGACACGTTGAATGACTGACGACTAAGAAAAACCCAATATTCTTGCAATGCAACTTACCCTTAAGCATTACGAAGTTTTTTTTTTTAATTCAAATATTGACAGGCTTCAGGTACATATAAATCAGTTTTATTTAATGCAATCTTACGTAAAACTAATGAAATTCTTCGCAGCTCTTACAATTATCAATGTGAATTTGAGTTGAGTCACACATATACATACGTCAATTGCATGAGTCATGCGGTTACTCACATACGGTAAACCTGCTAAATATTTGATAAGTAATTAATTTTTTATATGAAACAACCTTGTTCTGTAACTATTACTTAATAGGAAGTTATACAAATAACAAAATGGTCGTTGTTTATTTTTATCTATGCTCGCTTCCGGTTCAAATATGGCTGAAATTGTTTTGGCGGGAATATACATTGGGGGGGCGCTGTGTTATTAATTATTGTCTATCTACGTAGAGCAAACGCCACAGATTAACAATGTATGTATGTATTTAAATTGTCATGAATGAATGAATGATTAATAAATGAATGGGCTTCATTATTTCGTATTAAAAATGAGTAATAATATTTATATTTAACATTGTTGTGCATTAGTATTCATTGTAATATAAATACGAGACATTTTGTTTACAGACTTTGACGAATACAAAGGAGAACTCTGATATGTTTTAGGTGCTATTATGTAATGTCACTTCTAATAAATGAGTCAATAGATAAGTGGCGCTCAATTTTATAGCTCAGGTGTTGTTTGATAACGGACGTACTTACAGGTTATTTATAACAGAAAAGGATAAGTACAAGGGTCTGTTCGAAAAGTTTAAGGGTTTAGCAATAAATATAGTTTATATGTTGTGTTTTTACTGTGCATATAAACTCTACGAGCAAAATTATAGCCGCCATAAAGGGTGGACAAAGAAGGTTCGATGACTTTGTGATATCATTTCCATGATTTAGACGATACGACAAAATTTTGCTGTTTAGAAATGTATGTAACAAAAACTGTCTGCTAAAACTATCTGCGTTTTACAACATTACCAAAATTTATACAGTCAACCTTATTATATATTCTTTGTTCTATACAAAAATTCAACGATTATTTTTACTTCCACATGCTATGAACGTGATGATAAACAATCTTATATTTTTCACTGGCCAACAATCGAGTAGTTTTAAATCAGTTCACAATCTTATACTGTGCAAAACCTTGTAAGTTTAAATATTCGCTCAAATACTTGTAAAGTACAAAACACAACATCACAGCTGTATTTTATCTAAAAGGGGAAGCCAGATGTCCAGTTCCACGATTCACCATTTATGTTAGGGGGAGGAGCTGAGCCAATTTAAGTAGATCAAAGCATAAAACTTAATGCATAGAAGTCTACTACATGTACTTTGCTCGCACTGTAAGCCTCTTTGTATATAAATGACGTATCGGATACTCCAGTGGAAACAGTCCGACATGGTTGCAATGACCCCGCCGAACCACCTGCTAACCTTGCACTAGCTCGGGCTGCAGGCTTGTGCAATCGTTGCAAATTACAATAATAGTGTTACCTACTACATAATATATAAAAAATCCTTAAGATAGATTTCAAAGCGTTTGCCTTTAAATCAAAGGCAGAGTTAATCTGTTCACTTTTCATAGTCCTTAAGACATATCGAATTACATTAAAGGCGTACTGTGATTTAAACATTAAAATTATTCAAGAAAATTAATTGTATTTTTCTTTTCAATAAACATTATTCTACTTTTGTTTTTTTACTAAAACATGCAAAAGTATCGATAAAAATCTCTTCGTTACAAAATAGAAAATAATCAACTTGTTCACAATTTAGATATATTATCTGTTCAGTAACAATTATATATCGCTGTACAATGCACTAGATATTAGCAATAAATTTAAACAATTACCTAAACCACACCAATATCTTTCAATCGATGAATCCAAATGCACATTACACCATAGTTTCGGATACATTCAGATTGTTTATGAATCTTGAAAACTTTCATACGAGCCGAAATACCAAAATATTTAGGTCATGCCGATCTGATAAATTGTTGGAACGCAGATAATGTAAACTATAGCGGAATACTGGCGCTGCACGCGATGGTCTAGAGCGATCGGCGTAAGGTCAGAGTCCAACTCGTGAGTATTTTTAATCTGCGCTACAGATTTTTAATGGCTTTAAAAAAAGTTTTCCAATAAATAAATAACTGAGCAACTGCTTACGCCCAATCAAAAGACAGTAATGCTTATGTAAATTTAATTATACCTATATATAGAAAATCTATGAACCGAAGTGTAGGTATATTTGGGTGCTTTTCATTTTTTTGTTTATTTATTTATTCATTCGTTATTGTTGTTAACAAAGTGCGGACTTGATACAAAATAGCATTTTCTACCATTCAACCGAGGTGACGATGAAGAACATGTATGTATTCAATCAGCCGTCAGGTCATCATAACAGAAGCTCTCTTGATGCTCACTGTGGAATGAGATAGCCGTGTTTAATATCCTGAGATATGAAAAAATCACTCGCCGTCTCCATACGTAACGTTACATTTAATTTGGACTACGACGCACGAGGAAACAATTGCTAATGCAATACGACAACCTACATTTGCTAATGCTGTCCAAAATTGCTAATGTAATTTGCCAGCCCACACATGACTAGCATGGTTGATTATGACCTGTATTGTCCTCATTCGTAGAGGAGACATGTGCCCAGCAGTGGTATTATATATAAATATAATCATGATCATGATAACAAAGTAAGGGGGTGAACATAAGGAATGAAGAAAAACTAACATCACGTCGTATTTCTCTGAATAGGTAAACAGAACGTTCTAGACTCCGACTAGTAACCTGTAATGTTATACCTACATCTTGCCAGGTAAACGGGCCTGAGTCTATTAGCATACACCGGGAATAAATTCAGACTCCGCCCTATTACTAGGAACTTCAAGTTAAAAATACCCAACAGTAACCGACACGGAGATTGAACCCAAAACCTCTCAATCAGAAATCGCCCTTGCGACCACTCGACTAATGAGGCAGTCAACATACAGAACTCACGTTGAGAAAATCGCTTACAAAAATTCAAGCAAGTTTTGTTTATGAATTATTTTTGTTACATAACAATTTAAACATAAAATCGATGAAAGTCATACCAATCGAATTTAAATTTCGAAATAGTGATCGGGGATAATATTCGACTAACAGTAAAGACCGTTACAACTTCATGTTATTACAAAAGATTGAGAAAGATAATATTACGATAGAGAGGTGTGTTTAACAAAAAAATTTATAAGATCCTTATCTTTTAATGGAATATTTATTTCTGAAACAGTAGATACAAAAAAGATATTTACCTCTATACATTTTACCTCTTATTAAAATAACTAAAGCGCCTTAAACAATGTTTTTCTGGTGCAGTGGATGTTATGAAAACACACAATCGAAAGTAAACAAACACCGAAACCCAGATAAAATGTGCTCGGCCGGATTTTAAACCGGGTAAATTTTTCACAGCAGGCCGACATGGTGATTTATTCGAGTCTCGAATTTATAAAAGCAGACTGAGAATTTCAATAGAATCTGATCAACATTATCGTACCACGTATCGTATTTGAGATTAATTAGATATTTTATACATATATTCACGTCCCTTTTCTATAGGGACAGACAGAGACTAAAGACTACCACCAGCTACGATTTAGACACATTTGTTTCGCCTCTTCTGCATTCAGTAAAATCGTTATAGAAGTTTATTGAAGAAATTTTTGACTCGGCCTACTTTCAGATCTCCGGTTTGATCCTATTATATAGCCTAGATCTATCTCTTCTGATATATTATATTATTTATATCAATATTATATTTACACACTAATTGCACATGTAGAGTACCGCTTCTTCCTATAACAACAAGCGCTATGACCGTCAAATCCTTGCACAACCCCTCTTCCTCTTTACTGCGTAAGAACAGACACGATCCACATAGCTTTGACAACAGACATTTAGCAAGAGTAAAACCCATTGTAAGAACGGCGTAAACTTTTATTTCCCATTATCATAGTACCGCATACATAATTTTTATCGCAGATCTATGGCGAAGAGAGCGCTGTTGCTCAACTCCATTATATCCATGCGTTGAATGTTTGTATTGTAATACGTAACGGTTACAACAGTTTACGGTCTCCGACAAAGGCGAAACGTGTTAAGTAGGGTGATGAGAATGGCAATGTGTGTTGTAAAATAATTCTTGGAAAAAGTATCATGAAAGGTATTGTACTTTGTGTGGGTGCGTAGAAAGGGAATTTTAGAACGATTTAAAAAAAAATCTAGAAAATTCTACTGGAACTGTAATGCATGGATTAAAAGTTTATTTGTTATTTATCAGTGTATTTCATTCGAGTTAGCGAAAGTGAAGCCTTGGAATAAAATTTAAAAAAAAATTCTGGTTTCTGGTAATGTATCTTTTAGATGTAGTAGGTATAACTAGCGAACATAGTATGCACCCTTATAATAATTTTAAAGCATTGCTCGTACCAAAAAAATACATATAAAATGTTGAAAAACAAATTCGTCAAAATAATTAGGATTTGTAAAAGATACTGTCTTTGAGATATTACACTCTAGACCCAAATGAGCGGTACAGCAAATCTGCACCACTGAATTGCAAGAGTCGTCATCTCAAACTTTCTTGCAACTGACCCGTTTCTTACGAATGTCCAACAACAATATTGATTCGTGGTTCTCTCTTTACATTGCTTGTTTTTGTAAGATATTTATTTTTTTACGTATTAAATATGTAACTTGTTTGCTCAGGTGTCATGGTGACACGCTGGCATAGAAACAAAAAATGCATGGAGTTTGGAGCTAAGACATGCGGTAATATAAAACGATTGAAATTACACAATTTTATATAACAGAGATTATTCAACTATTTGTATGATCTACAATAAGCGTTTGTTTAAATATATCGAGTGAAATAATATATTTTTGTAGTATAATGCTTGACATGTACTTGCATAAAGAAATATTCATACAAATCAGATGAATCATTTACATGACTGTTACAATTTAATCTTAAATATTAAGTATAACTAATCGCGCGGTTTCAGTGTCATAAATATTCGACAAAATATTAAATATAACAAATCGCGCGGGCTCAGTTTCATAAATATTCGACAAAAGATAAATTAAAGCTAAGACCAAAAGTAAAACCATTAACCAGGGCTTCAAATACGTACCGGCCTTAGTTACCTTCAGTTACCCATCATGTTTCCCAATCTCGAGACCTTCGGAACACCGTGATAATAGCTCAAATAAATTGTTTCCTAGAGTCGGTCTCACAAGGCCGAAGGCGCGTAAGACGTTGTGAAAGAAATCGACTAACGTTATTATATACATATGTATGTACCTGTGTAGATTGTATACTATGTACTTGTATTATAATATAACTACAACATACAAATTTGATGTTATAAAGTTTATTATTATATATAATTTGATTTTAGGAAAATTATAGAGAATTAAACCTTACGGAATGTCTGATGTAAGACACAGGTCCAGCC
>DWME01010297.1:0-10312 GCA_018244795.1 Parelbella ahira ahira
GTAATAGGATTTCACAAGCTCTGAAAAACAAAATTATATTAAAAATATATTTTCATTTTTATTACACTAAATTAATGCATGTTACGAAACATATTTCACATAAGTGATATTTACTCTGAGCAAATACCAACACTTATTATTTGTTTATACTTGTGCTGTTATGTGTATTGCTTACACCAGCCCTCCAAATGTGAAAAGAGATTATGCCAGAGAGCTGATAAATTTTTAAAAAAAGTTATTGATTACTAAAGGTTTTAAGCTCAAGTGATAAATAGTTATGTCGCAAAGCTAATAAAATATTAATTTTTACTATAGAGCTATGCATTTTGTCTTTAAATTACAATGTTATCTGAAATCCAGTTATTATTGAACATCTTTATTATAATGTATATTGTCAGTTGCCACTTAAAATATTTTCTTGACTAAGGAGGAAAAATATTAATTTTTATTTATTATCACTTCTCTCCATTACAAAAATTCTCAAGGACATTCCTTTATTCTACACAACGCAAAGAATACAGACATGTTGTTAATTCATTAAACAGGTAACTAAGTTACAATGGCCTTTCCACATTAACAACTAATCAATGTACCTAATCAAAGTATGATATTCCAAATGACACCTGTTGTTAGTAAATAAACATATTATTTTTTGTAATATGCTAGTATGATAAATCAATACCTAAAATATAGTGACTGATTTATATTTTATTACTTACTATTACTTATATTTTTTTCAAACTGTAAAACAAAAAATAAAAAAGGCCAAATATCATCATTCAGTACAATATTCAAGTCATTATCATACCTGCTTCTAATACATTATTGTCAGGTTTTGGAGGCTCTTCCTTTTTTTTGGAACTAGCTTTATTCTTCTCTTCTTTCTGAACTTTAGATGGGCCTTGTTCAGCTTTTGGTATAGTTGTCTAAAAAAATAAACAAAGCCAGTGTATAAAATTATACATCAAAAATGGCAGACATTGTCACTGTATAGATAAGACGCAATTTTGTCCTACTTTATTTCTTTTAAAGCGGTGAAAACAATTCGAAACTGGAGTTCAAACAGACCTTTTTCTGCAGAAGATATTAACATAATAATAATTATAATGTAATTCCACCTGGGTCACTTAAAGTTTCAATGAGTTACATAAATTAACACGCATACGTTTGACTGACTCACCTCAGTGTTAATGGCGGTTTTAGAATTAGAATTTTGACCGAAAAAGCTCGTACTTGGTACGATATTATTCCCAAATGCATCTTGACTTTCTCTGGTAAATAATACTGGCATAGAAGGCAACATTGGGAAGATAGAGGTCTTTTTTTTCTTTACAAAACAAATCCACTAATCTACACGATTTATTCTCTCACTAAAGTTCACTAAAGAAAATACGATAAAAACATTGTATAAACATTATCTGAATAATAAGAAATATAGCAAGTATGAAAATCTACACATAATTATTTATTTTAAAACAATTATTAAACAAAAACACGTTAAAAAGTAGAAAAGTAAAAATATTTTTGTATGACAGACACACTAACGACGCGAAAGCGCGGCGGCAGGGGCGCGAGTCGAGAACGTTTCATTTTAGGAACAAAGATTAATTTAAATGAACATAATAAATAGATACTTTATTTATTTAATGGTAGTATCTATAGATGTTTATAATACACTACAACTTTGAAGTGAATTTCAGAACTATTAAAACAAATTTATCAATAAACTTCAAGTATTAAAAACTACGCGCGGAGTTCTCGAAAGTTTGACACAAGAAACTAGGTATTAATGATTATATCAATCTATCTATAACTTTATTTATTCTTATAACAACCAGAGATTTTGTAAATTACTATTACCCAATGTTATGATGTAGGTAATTGTGACAATTGCAGAAAGAAGCAAAATTCATTTACGACTTGAAGATAGTACAAAGATTTCTATTAACTTTATATTGCAAGGTTTTCTTCTCCTAAACTCATAGATTTACTATATTATTATTATATAACAAACGTTTCATATTAGTTGATGTAAGTTAATTTTGTACAGAGGTACCAATGTACCATAAATATGTAATTTCAATTAATTTTATCATAAATAAAAAAGTGAATTGTATATGTTCTCCAATTGCATATATTCCATGAGCTCTACATTTCATTTCGAGTTCACTGATGTGTAGATTGTAAAATGTAACCATTACGTCTATAACCGTTAATTAGCTGCATAATCCTCTCGTAGTTCTCTGTATAAATCTCGAAGTTATCGTATGAGTAATTAGGAAAATGAATGATCGAAAGTTAGAACATCCAAACACATCCCGGAACCGAACCCGTGACACTTGCGCGATAGCTGTTGCGATAAATAATCGTAAGGCTTTTCAATGGGCATTTTGTCTTAGATTCTGAGTAGGCGACTAGTGTGGTATTTAAATATGTACGTAGGTGTTTTAAGATAGATATTTCACTCGTTATCATAAAAGAGTTACGAGTGAGTCATTGATACTGTAGCGGTACAGTTTGTGATGACACAATTTAAAAGTCAAGCAATTTTATTGATAAAAAAAAACTGAGTTTAAATTTGGCTGCTGAAATCTGCTTAATACCTACATAAACATGATATGTGAAGCATGATACGACTCACAAAATTTCACTATTTTTACGACAAATTGATTTAAAAGTCGATTTTAATATTAGCGTTTGTACTAAAGACAGAGTCGTGAGTACTTTCTTCCAAGAATTTCTTCTTGCATCACCCCTGAATCTATTCGTAAAGGGCAAGTAAAATTAGAATTCTTAAATAAATGATTTTATCGGTCATTATTAAAACAGTGTGATACAATGGTCACTTACGTTTAAACACTTTTCTAATTTGGATTTTAGGTTGAATTTAAAAAATCCCTAAGCTTTACAGTGACACCCAAGTGCCCACTTGCATTCGAAGTGTTAGAATTGAGGTCCTCGATATAATTAAGTTTCTGTCTGTTGTCTCCAGAAAAATCGTACTCTTGTGTAAGTTCGTTTTTCAATGTCGCAGGTCAGCGGCTATTTTACACAAGAATTGCGTGATGATTGATATCTTTCTATAAGAAAGTGAATGACCGACTCACGCATGCCTATTTCGACTGCAGTGGTAAGAAGAAATTATTATAGAAACCTATAGATAACATATTTTTGTTGTGTTGCGGTTGTCTAGTAACGATATTGATTCTACAATCATTGCATTTAAAACACTGTGAGTGAATGATGTCCACGCATTGTATAGATTCAAATTTATTTTTGATATCCGATGTCTGTTATAACTAAATCAGTTTTTAAAAAAGGTTTAAAATCAGTTGATAAATTTGATTTCGCGTTCCTGATTTTGGTGATTACATACTCTTTATTGATGTGAGTTGAATTATTAACGATGGCGTCAATTTTACCAGTGGGACTACAAAATGGGGTGAGATTCCTGAACATTTTAGTTATTTCATTAATTTGAAATGATCTTGAAAATTCTCTATAGATGACGAGCATAACGAAAAAGTTAAGTTTAAATAAATCTGATGCGTTATCTTAATGTTTGAACATTTTGAACTATAAACTGATCTGTGCGTTCTGAAATATTACACATACTACACAACATAATATATTATTAGGAACTACACAAATACGTACATACCTACACAACATTATTACTTATTTTCCGTATGCGTTCAGGAATATTATGCCCTGTGAGGTATTAATTTAAAAAAAAATCCTAAATTAGTACATTTATTAAGTAGGTAATGCAAGTACAACACATTTAATTTCCTAATTAATCATGTAAACAACGAACATAATAATAAAATGAAATATAGATAAACCACAGTCGGTTCAGCGGTTTGACCGTGATAATGTCACAGACAGACAGACAGAGTTACTTTCGCATTTATAATATTAGTATGGATACCAAAACATAGCTTTCAACTGGAAATGAGATTAAAATCACTGAAAGTTTGAATGTAAGTTTACGCTATCACCATATGTTGGCTATTGACTTGGCTATCTAAATCCTTTATTTTAATTACTATCTACAGTAAAATGTATAATATTCCTTAAAGGAATTTCAAGTAGGACTGAAGCTTAACGCAGAGTCAAGAAAATGCCTGCACGTATTATAACTCTATAACGAGCTTCTTCTCAGTAAGAGATACGATATCAATAGGTACCTGGTCATGTCTCCACACAAGAGTTTATATACAATTATGCATTAATATTCATTGTATATTTATTTGTTAATTACCACATAACATTTACACACATGTTATCAATTAGGTCATACTTATATAATGTATGTGGAAATAATAAAAGTCACGTCGGTTTGAATTAATAACTAAGTATTTCCTTTCGACCGAGCGGCAAATGTAATTGTCTGTAGTTGGTGCTTTCCGATTTTTACTCACCTTGTTAAAAGGAAACGCTAAATGAATGAGTATTTTTTAGCAAATCACATACGTCTCTTTCATTTTTAAACCTGAGTTGTGAAGTGTTAACTCAATTGTATCAGTACGTGTTTACGCGTGGTCTTGTTCAGAACAGTTAAAGATATAGTGATTTGAGTGATCAATATGGCACAGAGACAAGGTGATGGAAAAGGTGCTGATGCATTCGAAGTGAAGGAAGTTAATATTGACGACATGATATCCAAAAACGGAGAGGACGCTCCGACCGAGGTGTATGGTGGTGATGTAAATATCCTATAGATTTTGTACGGTTATTTAAAAGTGCTATTGTTTTAGTTTTGTTTGTGCCATTAGCAAACAAAGGAATAAATCCGTGCCTTTGTCCGGTTGTAAATAAACAAAGCGGTATACTATTTATCTATATTTATGATTTTTTATATTTGTAGTATGCTTTTCGGATATAAAATAATTCAGCTACGGGCTGATTAATTAGAATCCTAGTTTCGTTTTAACCCACAATATAAAAAGTTTGTAGGTACTTGATACTATAGGACAAAATTAATGCAAATAAATTTTTGCTTAAATAGAATTTTTACATACTACAATTTCCTTTCAAATTGAAACACCGATTGTTAATGGTGTTTATTGATAATGGAATATGACTGGTGTGGTATACTTATAACTCCGATAGAATGGACTCGACATTGGAGCATAATTAATAATAAGGGAATTAATTGATAATGGCAACACAAACTGTTTCCATTTCTTTATTGCAAACCTGCAGCTGCATTATTCCTTTTCATTTTCAGATGAAAGGCTTAGATGCTAACCGCTATGCGACGAAGAAGACAGTTGCCCAGGGGATGCTGGATATTGCGCTTCTGACCTCAAATGCCTCCCAGCTGAAATATGTGCTTCAAGTGGGACCTAAACACGAATTCTATACTCTACTAGTCACACTCATTTCTATTTCCATGGTTTTGCAGGTAAGTCACTGAAAAGCTATGATTTTTTATCATTATAGAAAGTATAGCAGTGAATTAGAATTCTACTTGTTTGCAGATACGAGTACATACATAAATTTTTTGTTACTAGCAAGTAGCAGCTAGGTACGAGTAAAAGCGCGGGAAAAACTGTGTTGTTGTTTTACGCAGAAGAAATTGTTTCTGCTTTTTGCAACTTATTGTATAATATTAAAGTTAATCTTTAATATCATAAAATTGTTATTATTGACGAATAAGTACGTACTTGCATTTTAACCATATATTTCATACAATATATGCCGCTGCTGGTTCTGAAAAATTAACACAAGAAAAAGGTTTATTATTTTACGTGTTTCTACTAACAGGTAGGTATATATTGTATATTTGAATAAATCTGGTAGATACATGTTCCCACTTTTTTATTATACCAACGTATTCTAGTAAGAGACTTATAATTATATTTTTGATAAAACTGAAAATAGGTATGATTCCTGCCAGTATTTACCTTTGGGTCAACATCGTTCAAATATATCTCTACCATTCATATTTACGTACTTGATGACCATTTAAAGCACCAGGTTGATAGGTGGCGATGGGTATGGTTTTGCTGACATTGAACTTGCTCCGCGACTGTCGCTTCCACCTCCCGCGCCACCGGACTTCGGCTCTGAACATCAACTACTTGACAACGGCCACAGCGTTTGTCGTCACTGTGCTAAACGTTTTAGTTTCGGCGTTCGATTCTTCGCTTGACAGATATCAAGAAATAGAGGCGTATTAATCTGTTTTCCGTAGTTTTTTTTAAATTTAAATAGCATTAGATTTGATTACGAGATCGGGCTAAGGAATAATTTTATTATTTGAATAACCTGTTAAGAAATTGGTATGAAACGAATTATATTAACCAGTTTTTTTTTGTAACACACAAACAGGAATTGTAAAGGCATCTTAAAGTTGCGATTCGAATGCAATCAATGTTATCTTAAGTCATATAAGGATAATTATTTCTTTAAATGGTTTCATTTTTAATAAATCCATTTCTTTAAATTGGTATTCTTAAGGTCTTTTGCTATATAACGGTCATTTACGTAAAAAATAAAACTAAAAAGTATAATATTTTAAAAAAGTTCTATAAAGTGTCAGCTCATGACGATGCTCATGCCAGTCTCAGATAGTATATATAATTACAGAACTATGCCTATAGAGGCGTTTATATTACCTACTTCGAAAGTAGCATTATAGTACCTACTTCGAAAGTAATATACAATATGGTGAATGGTTATTTACCACCCAGATTGTAATCAATTGAACCCTTCAAATAATAAAATATACAGGCATCAGTAGGCACTTGTAGATCCACGTATAAATTAATATCGAGACTCGTATTTGAAAATAACGAGTGTCGACTTCAAGTTCCTAGAGTCATCGACAAAATCTAAACTGGCAACACATTTACTTAGAATGACTTAGATTAATTATCAGCAACCGTCACGTCATTGTGAAGATAATAAGAATCTATTGTTTTAGCTTCTGGTCGGGTTACTCTTCGTCATAATCGGCGGACTGGATTTGAATGACCACAACGACCAGCCATCTGCTCTCGTACTCAATGATATCATTGTTATATTCATATTTGTTATTTCTATCACAAACATTATTATATCCGCTTTTGGGATAGAGTATTCTAACAGTCCTCTTGTTCTAGAGCGGTTAAAATTCATCAATAATGAGTATTTGAGAAAGGGCAACATAACAGTGTCTTAGTATATAAGCGTTGTATTCTCTACTCTAGTCAGTACCGCTTTAATATCTAACAACAAGTATTATGTTATATGTATGTAATTACTGTGTTAAGACATAAGTAGATAGTGTACTCATATTTTTATCAATTAAGTACGTAGGTACTTCGTTTTTGTTAATTCCCATTAAAATCTTTTTCTATTAACGCAGGCGGGCGCAGGCATTCTGGCTATAATCATTTCCTCTATGCATCCGGAAAATAGCCAGACACAAAAGAAGATAGCTGACTGGCTCTATCACATTTCGGTCGGTTTCATGACCGGTGCGGTGTTTTGTGACGTTATTAAAATGACATTTGGTCTCGATCCCGCGGTTTCTGAGCAAGATTTGAATGGGAACAAGAGTTCGAATTTCCTTGGCTTATTTTAGAAATTGATTAATTCTAATTCTTAAAATAGACAGTCATATTTTTCATTAAAAAATAAACTAATATACAATTTCACAATTGCAAATCTAGAATTTAACGATCATACCTTTTAAATCTCAGAACTCAACTGTAATAATATTTTAGGAAACATGAAATATGACTCACGTTTGCTTTGTTTATAAGTACCTATATGTCCTACTTACATTCATAATGTTAGTAATGGAAACCAAAACACAATCATGGGAAAACCATTGTTATTGCGGAGTTTGAATTACAAATTACTTAAAACTACCCGCCCTCAAGTAACATTAATGCATAACCTAAAATATAATTTATTCATTCGTGATATAAAGTGTTTAAATAAATAAAACTCTGTCATTTAAAAAGACAATGGCTTCATTGTCTTCATTTTATCGATTTGGCGAAATTACAGTGGGTTAATGATACCTATGCCTTGAGATATGTGTGTACGATAATTTTATAATGTATTAAGTAAGATTAATTATTCTTTATTGTTAAACTGAATCTGGTTACAAAGGGCGGGCATGTCGCTTTAAGGTATTTTCTACTAATCAACATAGGGTGATGATGATGTGATGATAGGTGATGATGTTATAGGCACAAGTGTTGAAAATTGTATTGAAATCTAAGAAATCTAGCGGTTAATCCATTTTGTGGCAAACTAGTATTGAAAAACTTCGCGGAATTGAGTGTATAAAAATTTAATTTTACGGATGTATGTATACGAGCATTTTTTATGAAAAAAAAAAAAAAACAAAATGTTTTGTATCGTTTACTATCGTGTTGAGGCAGTTGGCTTAGAGTACCTACCTATATATCCATATAAATCTAAACTTTATCTTCTAATCATTTTACACACCACAAATACATAGAGATATTATACTAGAGCAGGGCAGCCAGCCTAAAATGTGTCCGTCGAAAAAAAGAGAAAGCAAATGATGCAGGTATTTGTCTCTTTCTTTGCGCGTGCGTAGTGAGCAATCGTCGATTGCACGCCATGAATATTCGCGCATGTGTGATTAGACATGAAAGTATGGGTCTCTCACCTTCTTTTATTATTTGTTGGACAGTCGCTTTCACAGGCCTGCCTATGGTTCCACACTCCATATAGGTACATCTCTATACACAAACATTGTATATCAGAAAACTGAGAACAGTTATAATTTGAATTTGTGTTTTTCTTACTTTGTGCACTGCTTTTATCTACATTTTATTTTGTATTTATTACGTTGGTTTTTATCATTTTATTTCGATTTTTTTTATTCACGTTTTTTTTTTTATATTTTTCCTAGGTAATATCAACTGTGGTGGCCATAATACTAAGCATAATTCTGGATATCAACAACGTCTATCACCAACGGGGTGCAGAGGTGTTGAACAACACCACACTCGTGTTTAAAAGTCTAAGCATTTCTTTAAACATCCTTATAACGGTCTTTACTGTGCAAAATATCGATAATATACCTATTTGATTGTAAAATTATAATACCTACTTCATTCAATTTAACGAAACTATAATTTTAAAGGATCATTAATTTTATTGGTACTTGCCTTCTATATAAAGACTATATAGAGTCGCGAAAAGTTCTATATTCAAATAGTGAATCGAAAATTGTAATAATTACACTGATCTGAAAAGCTGATATATATTATCTCTTTATTAACTTACTCACTCATAAGCAATAATTATGTTAAATTATTATAATTAAGAAAAATATTATGCAATTGTATTACAATAAACAAGTAGTTTAATTAGTAAATATTTGTAGTAATAAATTAATACTGAACAAATATTTTGTTATAATTAAAATTACATATAATAAGAACAAGACTTTCATTTTAAACAATAAGTCATTAGTCCTAGTATCATGTCCTACGTGTAAATCTTAAAAGTCGCTGTGATAGAAAAGATTTTTAAGAGTAAATTGAATTTGGAATATTTTGACTAATTATATTTTGGTATCTAGGTTGCAGATCGTCATCCCACCGGGTCGGAGGGCGTCCTACGCTACGTTTGCCGAGCCGCGGTATCCACTCCAGAATACGCCTGCTCCACCGGTTGTCGGTTCTTTGGCAGATATGACACGGCCCATTGCCACTTCGCGAGCTAATCCTTTCAGCTATGTCGGTGATCTTGGTTCTCTGTCGGATAGTATTATTATTCGGTGGGATAACGATCTGCGAAAGGCTGCAGGCAGATGCTGGATGCGACAAGCCGAGGACAGGGCTCGGTGGCGCTCATTGGGGGAGGCCTATGTCCAGCAGTACACTCAGATAGGCTGATGATGATATGCAACAACAATTGATACCAGACGGTCTGACGATCTGAAGAAGATGCGGGAAGCGGGAAGTTGCTGGATTCGGAAGGCCCAGGACCGGAAGGCGGACTGGTGCCTATTAGGGGAGGCCTATGTCCAGCAGTGGACATCTAGAGAGTAGCAACGCGTTTCTGACCGCGTTCAAATAGGACAGATACTGAGTAATACCAACTACACTCATTTTATATAATACTAACTGACCAATATTCTTATTAACAATTTATACTAATGGGCTAACGTTTAGTAAATGCTTATAAACAGTACTGGCCATTTATGACTGTCGTCTGTTCGTTTACTACAGTTTTTAGTAAAAAAAATATGTCACTGGGCGTAGATAGTGTTATGCTACGACAAAAAATTCATTCATTCATTCATTGCTTCCGTAATCCCGATGGGAAC
>DWME01010298.1:0-10311 GCA_018244795.1 Parelbella ahira ahira
GATTAGAGTTCTACCGTTGTGCGCGGCGCATCCCGGAAAAAATACTTTATAGACATTGATTTCTTAGATCCTTGGTTTTTATCTTAAAATGAAACTAATGCGATATCTTTATTTAACCTAAAGTGTTCAAAGTTTTAAGAATCTAAAAGCTTAGGTTTACTTTTCTTTTGGTAAATTGCTTACCCATATTTATGGCTTTAAGATTTTTTATGATTTTTCTTCATAGGTAATGCAAACTAAGTAGCGGGTACCCAGCTAATTATTATTACGGTCGTTATGTATATGAACATAGTTTAATAAAAGTGCGGTTAATTCTATATTAGCTTTCAATCATGCTATTTAACTCGTATTAAACATAAACATTTCATTAGACAGTAGATTAGTAGATAATATTAGTATTATTACTGTTGTTGTCACGCCAGCTCCAGTTGGGTGGTAGCGGGCAAGGCGGACCCGGTGTCCCCGCCGCGCATCCACGTGCACCCCGACTCGCCCGCCGCCGGCGCGCACTGGATGCGCCAGCTCGTCTCCTTCGACAAGCTCAAGCTCACCAACAACCAGCTCGACGACAACGGACACGTGAGTTCACCACACCACACATATCACATTGTGGCGACGTAAATAAAACGTAACTTCACGAGTAAAACCCCCGAACGGGTAAGCAATAGGAGTGTAGACATTCCCACATTTACCATTTACGTTTAAGGAATGGTGGTGCGTCTATTACTATACATCGGGCACATGCGATATCATCGTCTTGTTGCGACAACGTAAGAAAATCGATACGCTACGGTCTGTGGTGTTTTCCTTTCGCGACTGGTATCCCCAACACTTTCAACACTTTCTTTTCCCCTGTTTAAAATAAAAGAGTTATCCCTCTACGTAAATACAATGTCCTTTTATAATTCAGATAATCCTGAACTCGATGCACCGGTACCAGCCCCGACTGCACGTGGTGTACCTGCCCGCGGACGGGCAGAGCGCCGCGCCTGGCACCGTGCCCTACCGCACCTTCATCTTCCCGGAGACCGGCTTCACCGCCGTCACCGCCTACCAGAACCATAGGGTGAGCTTCGTTCTAAAGTTTTTTCTCCACAAATGCACCAAGTATAGAAAATTTCGCTTAAAATCGCTTTGACTCTATCTTCATTAGATATTAATTAAAACTTAGGTGACACAGGAATTAAATTTATAACTTTATTTTCTTGTACAATTTTATTGTTTTCCATAAATAAATATGTGCCTATATCAATCTTGAAATTTGAAATATAAAATTTTAAATGTTTAATAACGACAAATAATCTTTTGTTTTTTGGGAACATTTCACATTTTTCTAATTTCATATTAAACGTGGTTTTCATACAGATACATATCTACATATAAACATTAATGTTTATCTTTCACAGATAACACAACTGAAAATAGCGAGCAATCCGTTCGCCAAAGGTTTCCGAGACTGCGACCCGGACGACTGGTGAGACACATTTCGGTTACTATTACAAAGTAAAAAAAACACGTCCACGTAAGCGAACCCATATTTATCTAAGTCACAACAAGAGCGGGCTATGAATCAAGTGGCTTGCAAGCGATTATATTTTATGTACCGGGTGCCATTATGACGCGACGGCGACATTTTACCCCAGCCGGTTACAATTTACTTTTACGAGCGACGCGCACAGGCAAAGAGTTACGCGCGACGTTAATGGCGGACGCGACGTTTACCGACCTATCTGGTCGCGGAGGAGAAATGCTTAGTTAGGAGCTGAGCTCGTTTCACGCATAAATTCGTTTTGAGAACGATTAAAACTGAATTTCTATAGCTAAGTTATATATAGTGTATGTTGCTGAATTGCATTTTAAGCGGAACTTTTTAATGATAATGTGTTTAAAAACCGAATTACGTTCAAAAGCGCCTAGAAATCCACATTATAGATTGAGTTCTAAATGTACAAATGCTATTGTTGTAATAACGAATAAGAAACAATGTTTGCATTGTTGTTAAAAAACTTAGAAGAAGAAAAGAGATTGAATTGAAGTTATCAACGTCATAATATATTCTTTTTATTAGGTAAATATTTTGGATTCAACTCAACCGTCAGTACCTATTTATAAGTCATCACGGGTAGCATATTTCTTTTAGAGATTTACAGACAAGACAGGCAAATATAAGACAATGTCTGTTTTTTCACAAAAAAATTAATATGTCCAAAGAATGACTTAAATATATAGATTTCGAGAAATTATTGTGTCCAAAAAGACATTTTAATTGAAACCTTTACATATTCATCGGATCATTTACATATACATATATTTTAGTTATTGTTTATTGAAGTCTTACCGTGACGTATTGTTTATTGAAGTTTTAACGTGACGGTATTGACATAACAAAGGGTAAACTTAATGCCAAGTGACATTCTTTGCCAATAATCAACAGATTGATTTTACGACAACAGAGCAGTTGGAATTTTAAAAAAAACCTTCCAATAGGTGCATAAAGAAAAATGTTTTAATCGTGCCCAGTAGTAGTTTACGGATATAAAAGGATACTAATATACGAACAAATATAAATAAATACAAATGATTTATTACATCTTGGAACAGAAATATTCTAATAAGGACAATACTCGCCCGCCTACTAGGCGGAGTCGGGTTACTTCGTGTTAATTCTTTATTTTGACACCCAGCGACAAATGGCTCTCATACTCTGCAAGAGGTTATTAATCAATCGTACCGGGAAGTGGGGGAAAAAACTTTATACCTACGCGTTTTTTGTTATCCTCCCAAAGTTTATTTGTGCACACATGGACAACCGTTTCTCCTTTTCGTAATTAATGACCTAATTTGTTTACTTTCTAAACATAAACATTTCTCGAAGATGTAGATATTTGATGAGATTTGGTTTGAGCCCAGCAAAATATCATAACGATTTATATCGTTCAACTCATCGAGAGACATTTGGTTTTTAGAACTCTCTGTCTACTACGTAAGGGAGCTGTCGTGTTAATATAATAATAATAGTTCAATTGATTCATTACGATCCTCGATTGCAAGTGCAGATTGTACTGATAAACGCGTCTTGGAGAAAGGTTACCATGCGTTACCATGCTTCGGAAGACACGTCGAGCAGTCGCTAACGACTAAACATTACACCTCGTATGATGTCTTGAAAACTTTTAATCACCTTACCTTACCTTATAACCTTACGGCAGTACAATAGCAGGGTATATTGATCCAGTAATTGTAGAAAACACACATCCAACCAGTTTGCAGACGTAGTAAATTTCACCTATAAACAATACCTAGATTTGTTCAGGCACGCCTCTTTGTTGCTCACCTGTAACCGGACACGGTACGTAGCAGTGCGATTGGCGGGCAAGAGCCGCTATAAAACCAACATAAACAAAACAGTTGGAGCGCCAGAGTAAACATTGTGGAGATTTATGACGCAGCGAGAGCCAATGCATCGGTACGGCGACTAGCAGTGAAGAGTCAGATGTAAACAAAATAGCCGTACACAAGATCGACAAATTTAAAACTAAAAATCCTTACTTGGTAACAGTTTAGCTTTAATATCGAAGTCATATATGTACAGTCTACCTACATGACTTTAAAATATAATTCATCAGCTGATAACGTTTTAAGGTTATAGCGAGCGATTGTTTTAAACTGATAGGTCCACCATAGATACACTTAAAGCAAAAAAGCATCTTTTTCATTTCGCATTCGGAACATGTATTGGCTGTCTCCCCTCATATATTCAATAAGCGTGATAAACATTTCGATTGCCTTACACCATCAATTATTCATTATAAGTGACAAACACATTAAAAATACATTTGCATGTCTTTTCCATGAGTTAAGGCTGGTATCAACGTGATTTTGTTTTTGTTGTTCAATGAGTTCAAAGGGCACCAAATAACTTTTCGTGCTTGTATACCTTTCCATTTCAATGTAAACGCAACAGTATCGTTTTATTACTTATGTTGAAGGGGGCTGTTAATTCCGAGGTGATTTGAGCTTAATCTGTTCCCAACATAACATTTAACTGGTTTATATCGTCACTGTTCGGCCCCTGGTTTGCATGAGCACATAAAGGGTCGATAAAAAACGGGAACGAACAACTGGAAAATAAAGTAACAACCTGCCTGAATCTACAGTTCCATAGTTTACCAGTTACGTTATAAATTCCACAATGAGATAGGAAACGAGCCTATTGCCACACATAACAGTTGACAATACTTTAAATTGGTAATAATACCTCAAACAGTTGTTTTCTCTACCTTCATAAATGATAAGGCCGAGGTCTTTACTACATATTTTTATTATGTGTTGACAGCCCACCTGAACAGAGCCCGCAGCGAAGCACCCCGCGCAGACGAGAGCCGGCGTCAGCGGAGCCGTACCCGCTTGCGCAGCCTTACGCCGCAGATCCCAGCGCCAGTGGACCCCTCTACGCTGCTCACGCGCATACTGTACGGTAAGTACTGTTTCTAGATCTTTTTTGATATTGCCAAAGAAAACTCACCTACCTATCTGTGATGAATGTAGAAGGAGCATGTCAGGTCTCACGTTCAAGCGGTTCGATATAACCATTAACGTATTTCTGGTCAGTTTTATGGTTCGCAACATGTGTATAAAAGTACATTTTATTCACCCGTTTTATTTGGAAACTATTAGAATAATTAAAAAAATTCAAGGATTATTAAAAATCTAGTGGGCTGTTTTGATTTAAAAAAATGTAATTAGACCCTATATAGGTATAGCAGTATTTTTTTTAATTAGTGAAAATAAAACAAAGTTGGCAAGTAACAATTAAGGTGAGACTGATGACAAATACTTGTCATTCGTAATATCCACTCGTTATTATACTTCTTAATGGAAGGGGAGTGATGATATAATAATAATAAAAGTTATCATTTTTCAGGTATCAGCCGCATGCCGGACCGAACAGTGCATATACGGCCTACTACGCGCACAGATAAAATATAGTGTTATGAGGCGGGGTAATGGTTTGTGATATAGTCCTGTACAGCCAAGATCGCGGAGGTGGCAATGATACCATGAAATATATGATTTATTATCTTATCCTATGAATTTAGTACAAGTTTTAAATTATCAAAATTTGTGCTTTTGTACACAATTTACACATAGTCGTATATAAAAGAAAAACTATGATTTTATTATATTTAGGGAAGATTTATAGAATCATTTAGCAGATTCCTAAGTATGAATTAAATACTTATTTCTAATATAGATAATACTACACTTACTTAAATAGAAATATAATTTACAAATACAAGTATATTTCAAATGACAAAGAGAGCGGGAAAGTTTTTCTTTCGAATTTTAAATTTATCGTCAGTATTGCCATGTACCTACAATAATGTAAAGTATAAATTACTACAAATTAGGTTAACTTTGAATATAAATATGTATTTACACTTTTGGGAATGTTTAATTTATTTGCTTTAGGATTTTTTTATAAATACTTCAATTATATGTGTTTTTCACCAGCATTAGAATACCTTTAAAATATTAATCTTTACATCAATATGTTGGTTGAGAATGTACAATTGAGAACGTAGATATTTATCGTAGGTATATGCGTTAAGATTTGGAAATTCTTCCAGACGGAGTTCTGTCCTTACCTCACTTTTGGAGCGATAATATTATCTTATATTTATGCGTGATTAGAATTATTATGTAAGGTGGTTACAGTCTAAAAGGGCACAGTAAAATAATCAATTCAAAATACTTGTAAAACATTATTTTCTTAGATTTTGAAAAGAACACAGGTACATGTACCTACTGGCAAATTTCCGTCCAACTTGTTGTTACTACAGTACTATGCTTTTTCGAATTTATTACAAATACCCACTATATTTATATAACTTTATAATAATCCGTCATATTTTATACGATTCTTGTTCACCGAAAAGTCAGTTTCTGAACGCAATACATCTTGTTATATTTTAAATCTATGTATATATTTTGTGTCTAACAATAAGAATGGAATCATAACCATTTAATATCGAAGGAGGTTATTGCTTGAGTCTTGATATATTGTATTATAACTGTTAGAAATAATAAAGTGCCAATCGGGGAGTACCGGTGTAACCAAAGGATTATATAAAAAAAATTGTAAGATTTGGTAAATATGTTTGTATATTTATTAAAATCTATTAAACAAGATTATATGCGGAGCGATCTTTTGTTTTAATTAATGATAAATGAAACTGCTTAACCCAGGTGTAGATAGGCAGAAAGCATCGAGCGTCAAATATCCTTGTATCCTTAGAATATACTGAAATATCTGAGGCGATCTCGCGTGATGATGTGAGAATAATACTAATAACTGCTTAACTCATATCTAAATAAGTTTAAAATAAAGTTAAATTTTATATACGAAGATATAAAAATCAGCTATCCAAAAATCTTTATATTAGATAAAAATAATATTGCATTTGTTGGGGCAGGTTTTCAATTTGTGGTTTTCTGAAATGTGCTTTTTCGGAAACGGTGTAAGTCATTATATGGTTAACTGTAGCTGAACCTGGCTCTTCGTCTTGCTCAATGATCACCCGTGATGATACTGTTTCTTCAAATTCTTCTCCCACCAGTTCGGGCCCTAAATCTAGGGGTTCTTCAAACGGATAAGCCATTTGGTCCATTGAACAATAAGGCATGTAATATTCATTGGGGTTGTAAGAAATAGAGTCGTAGAAAGTTGGTTTTGGGCTCACAGAAGCACAAGATGTGGGGGCAGGTACCTGACTTTCAGTGGCATAGTTATAATAATTATAAGCTGGATGGTTATCAGCATAATGGATATGACTGGCAGGAGCAATATTCAGTGATTGGTAGCTGTGTTCATGCCCTTGTATCGTAAGATTGTTGGAGTTGTTCTGCGTTTTATAATCAGTGTTTACATTTCCATGTATGTAACAAATTGTGTTGTTAACGGGTAAAGCGTTTTTAAGGCCATCTTCCTGGTTCTCTTCAGCTATAGTAGTTGTATTAGGACACGTTACGTTTTTTGTTTCACATGCGTCTTTTAAGATGGAAGCTAATTCATTGGCTTGTTCGTTGGCAGCGAGAGCAAGATCTGATAATATTTCAGGATCTGGGCTAAACTCAACGCCGTATTTATCTGCTATTTCTTGTGCGGACATCATTTTCTCTATAGCGATATTTTGATATTCATTGTTAGATTTAATGTGTTGTAATAATCTCATTATTAACTGGGAACTGTCCATAGGCGTTTCGATAGATCTTTTCTTACGGAGTTTGCTATCGTCCAGATCTTTGTCAACATAATTTAATGCATATGATAGCAGATTGGTCATTTCACTCTGTATAGCCATGGTTATTTCATTAGCGACTTCTTTGATTTCTTCCAACTGTTCTTCAGGTGATTTGTTTGAATTGACAGCTTGAGCCATTATTGATGCTGACGAGGTTGGATTGGAACTGGACGATCCAAGAAACATATCGACCCAATCGGTACTTGCTGTACGGAAATCATTTAACAAGACTTCTTCAATATCTGACTTCGGAATTGCTATATTTTCCTCAGGTATGTTAATACTTTCCTCATCACTATCTACTTTAGTGGGCAAAAGATCAACATGGTCAATTGAACTATTTTTAATATCGCTACCTTCTATAACTTCTAGAGACTCGGTTTCATTTTTTTGTGATTGTACATTGGCGTAGGTTAGCGAACTCTAAAAAATAAACATACAATTAGTAGAACAAAAAAATATTAACAATAAAAGTTTATCGTCACGCTAGGTTCTTTACGGGGTGGGTAGAGATTCCCGAGTGCCAAAGACCCTTATCCTTATTAATTTGACGTGCTTCTTCTACATTCATCACACTCTTTATACGCGCACGTCTTTTTCGGAGACTTGCAACTATCCCACCAGCCACTACCTGACCTATAACCTGGCGTGATGATATAATAATAATTACAGTTTAATCTTTGTTATATTCACCTGTATCAGTAATGCTATTATTAAGTAGATTGGTGCCATGTCGATGTTGATGTGCTTCTCATATCAAATTCTATGTGTTTTATATATCACGCTATCATTTAATTAAGAAATTATGAAGTAAAAGTCAGTGGTAACATTTATTTCACCACGCGATAGGACATGTATTCTTTTTAAATAATTGTGAAATCAAATTTGATTTCGTTGTGGCAATCAACATATTGCGGTTAGATGACGTTACATAAAAAGTATTTTAACATTAATAAAACAAATTGAACAGTTTATCAGCATTTTTATTAATTATACAGACTCGTGATAGTATTATCTTAAAGTACAGTAAATAATTTAATTTTAATTTATGTAAAATTACCCGTAAAAGTACCATTTCTTATCTTATCTAAGTTTTAATTAAGCGTATTGAGGCGATAAAACATTAGGATATTTTGGATAGAAAGGTGCGTAGGGAGTTGAGGGAGTATACACAGGAAAAGCGTATGGAAGCTGATTAGCAGTGGGTGAAGAAACATTCGGAACAGATAATGACAATGGTAAGGAATGTTCTGAAGAATATTGATATTCAGTTGACTGCTGCGGCTGGATTGAAGAATATGAATGAAATTGGTATGAAGGTAGAGGCAGATTTGAAATTGGCATGGAATTTGTAAAGAATGTTGCAGGATATTGCTCGTATTGTGATGGTAGGAGTTGAGGGGTTAAATTTGGGAGAATTGGATAAGAATAATCGCTTGAACCTGTCTCGATTTGAGGATAATATTGAGACGTCACTGGATTCTGTTGTACGGTAGGCGCAACAATAACAGCTGCTGGTAAAGGTGTGTATGAAGGAGCAACGTACATTATTTGTGGCGTTTGTTGTGCAGTTACGTATGTTGGAGGACGAGGTGAATATGTTTCGTAACCGCCACTTTTTGGGTAATCTACTGAAGGCATCGGAGGTAGACCCGCTGGAGTCGGTGGTTTCTTTAATGACTTGGGGAGCATAGCTGTAACAAATGTGATTACTTAGTATTGATTAATAATAATAATACATATCTTAGGGCATTTCCACATATTGCTACTGATTCAAATATAGATAAAGCCAGTGCTGCAATAATAAGAGAGCTAAGCTTCTATATATAAGTATATACTGAAATGCTTGTGTTCATCACACAAATATCTGTCTCAAATAGGAATCGAACCTATAACCCGCGGCTCAACAGCCAAGTTGACTAACCATTGGAGCAAGAGGCCAGTCATTAATATAACCAGTATGTACATATATATAGAAATACTTTATTATAATAGAAGGTTTTTTTAATGTATATTTATTATAAATAGCCAGACTAAAAGAGGAGTTAGTAAGTTTGCATAAATTAATAGTCAGTTATGTATCATAATAGTTAGTTACATATTTAGTCTTAAAGTAAAGTGACATTCATACGGGTTGCTTATAGATTGAATGACATAACTCTTAAAATGGATGAAAATAAAACAATCAACTTACAAGAGAGCGTATCGATCATTTGGGTCATGCGTTCATTTAATGACGTTAACTGAAACAAACATATTGGATGCTTATTACGTATAAAAAATCGAGTAAATAGTAGAGCGGTTCAACAGAATACATATGTAAAGCCTAGTATATATGTATTATTTTACTGAACAATTTTCGTTATGGTTGAATATTTTTTTCACGTGTAATTCGTGAGTGGAGTCATAAAATTGGTATCAGTAATCTAGTTATTCTCACGTGTGATGAAAAATTTCTTTTCAAAGTGATTCTTTTTTAAAACGACGTTAAAAAGTATATTTATAAACTACTTTTATACTTGCATATTGTATGATTATATATAGCAGATTTTTACATCATATTACTATTGAATGTCTATTTCACATCTAAATACCGAATGAGCCATGTAATAATTCAACTTTAAATACGGATGCTTCAAAAATTCAAAAAGAAGCGGTTAGGTACGTTAATGCCCCGAAGCAGTCGGGTCAAACAGGAAGGTCAAGCGTAGCTTAAAATTATAATACTGTCATTAGGCTGTATTCAATTATCATAATTAAATGGTCAACATTATTTAAAGTCATTACACGGTCACTAACCGTCTTATTGTTCTAGTGGTTGCAAGCCCAACTGATGATCAAGGGGTCCTGGGTGCGATCCCCGGATCTGGGAACGTATTATTGGGTTTTCCTGTCTTCCCCTGTAGTAGCTCGGAATATGGACTTGTGACATCATAATTATAGCAATAGGCGCACCTCCTATTATATGGGCCGTATAACATAACTATTCAAAAATGTGTGTTTCACT
>DWME01010299.1:0-10311 GCA_018244795.1 Parelbella ahira ahira
CAAGTGGTAAGCTAAAAATTGATTAAGTCAAATAAAAAATAACACAGCTGAATGGAGCCCTATGTTTTTATATACCCATGTAAGTATATTCAATGGAAACATATTTTAATGATTTAAAAATATTCAAAAGTAGTAAAAAAAGTTACATAACGACTAAAGTGCATCGGTGTACTTATATAACCGTCCACAGAACAACAAACACATATTAAAGGGTAATGAACAATGACAAGAAACGTCTGCACCTTGCCCGACTCTATAAATGACCTCGCGAACATCTGTAACGTATAAATTGACCTTTACGCACCTATTAAGTTTAATATTTTCCAATGAGTTGTATTTTTTTAGCATTGCCGAACATTCGTTATTCCAGTATCGTTACACTGTTGGATACGGGTCTCCTTTCAGAATGAGAAGGGTTTAACAGTAAAATCGACATATATAATGTGCCTTTCTTTCTGATATATAATAAATGCCTGTTTTCAATACATTTTAACAAATAAATATGACATGTGACTGGCTGCATGTTAATGAGAGATCATGTTAGTCGTATAAAAAGAAAATTCATATTACAGTTTCTATTTACGAAAGTCCCCGACATTTGACATTTAATAACGCTTCGTAAACAATGTTCCAGGTATTTGCCACACACGTTTATTTACGCAAATCATAAAGCGTGTAAAAACTATTTAAATTAAACGAAGAAGTTTCATAATTATGTCAATGCAATATGACATATATTTGTGTAAACTAATTCAGATAGTTATATAATACATATATGTAGGTATATAGGTAGGTGTAATTATAATGGGAGGATGTTTATCATACGGGAATTGAACTGTAAATTGCAGTCTGACGGTTTTGCAATGAATGCGTTTCAATTTAGCGATGCGTAAACAAGTGGTCGTGTTAACATGATGCGAACTGAATACAGCGCCATCTATTACTATTATATAAATACAAATTACGTCAACCGTGAAATGGGTAAGTGTACAAAATGCTTGCAGTTACATTTTTTATGTGAAATTTATAACAACAAATTTATAACATTTATAACATATAACAATTTATATAAATATATAACAGCTTGATGATAAAGATAACAACTTCCAATAAGTAGGGAATTTCATAAGCTAACTTATTAGTTAGGTCGTCAACGTTATATATGTTTCAAATTATACATTTACGTTTGAAATATTTGGTAGAAACACAGCTAATAACGCTCAATGCTGTGACGAGATAATCAAAACATAACATCACGCCTGTATTGCCTTGAAGGTAGGAGAGTGTACTAATTCCACGTTTCATTGTTATGTTGTACGCCCCATGTAATAGGGAGTGAGATTATTGCCAACATTTAATATTCGGCATTTAAATACTTTAATAAGGAATATATTATATTGTGAAGCAAACAACGTGGTATGATTTGCAAAGCCTTGTCATACTTTATTTTACTGTGGTAAGAGTTTAATCTAGAAGAGGTACGTCAGTTCCGTAAGTTAGAGATATTTGGCACTCGAGGCTTTCTGCCTATCACGTATATCGTTTACCTAAATAAAAAAACCATTTGAACTCTTTCTAGATTATGTGGTACGAAACTTTCAAAAGTACGCAAAGGGTTTTTTCTCCCTTTGCACACGTTTGCGAACGTTTCCACTCCGGCCCTTATGTAATGGTTCCCTTTTCCTTTTCCCTATGCAATTATGTTCTAACGTTCGCCGCTTAAGAACCGCATTTCGTTTGTATGCTTGCACGCTAATTCCATGCAAACATACCTTTGGGGCACGACGGTAAACACATCTCAGATGTAATGTCGCATTGCAATACTTGGTCTATGGTTTTGTATTTCACATAAACAGCACACGTGCACCGATAAACGCACACACACGCACGCACGCACTCACGCACACGTAATCACATATAAGCGCAACGTACTTGATGTACATTCGAAATTCGAGGACCGAGAACCCATTATCTCTATAAACGCACCCAATTAGCGAGTACAAATGACACGTCTATCAATTATCTAATACTCAACTGTTATATGAGATCCACGTATTGTTTGTTCGGCAATAAGGAAGTGCGACAGACTGGTAACAATCCCACGCTATGAATTAACTGGAGTCACATGAAAAAACAGTTAACTACACTGTAACAATGGATGGCCTTACAATGTTAACGACGAATGTTTTATAAATATTTTTACATTTACATCTAAATCTGTTTTTTTTTCCGGTTCCATCATTCAACCCACACTGGGCTAACGTAGCAGACTTAATTCTTCTGATTCTGAAAAGAGACCCGTGTCCAACACTGAGACGACAAATTGTTGATGATGATGGGACCCAGCAGCATTACCACTGGCCACCGGTGTATCTCCATCACTGCAGTTCCATTTACGAGTTAGGCAGAGAGAATAAAGTATCAAACCCTTGAAAACGTGAGGTGTTTCTTTTACATTTATCTCACTCGTAGAAAGAAAGATCTAACTGATCTCATTCAAGAACAGTATCATCAGAGATTAGACACAGATATTTATCAGTTGCCTTGTTAATGCCACACTTAATGGTAAGTGTAGAAAACAACAGAAATATTAAATTGCCTTCCCGTAATGTTCAATAGAATATGAACTATATTTCACGGTGGTTACGTATTACATTCCCTTGTACGCAGAAATGTAGCATTTTCTATTTGCCATTTGTCTCTGTAATATTATCTATGTTATTTGTGTCGCTTTTATTAGAAAGTTTTAAAGATTTATTTGTCGTACGAGATATTATGTAAGTGAGAGCAAATTCGCTCGATACGGAGTCGCCTTTAAGTAATTTTGGATGTTCTGTTTTCAAAATGTTAAATGATCTTAGTCTTCAAACGTCTAGTCTTTAAAATGTTAAATGATCGCTTCGTATAGTTTCTTTGTTCTTGTAGCCGTTCTTTTATTATTATTATTTATCTGTTCACTTCATATTTAAAGTATTTTTATATGGTTTTTTAAATGGTCAATCGTTTGCTCACTTCATACAGTCTTTTTAATTTTGGAGGTTGTGTTTTTAGTTTTCACACATGTATTTACTATACGGTCTTTTTATGTTCTTTTGGGCGTCGTTAATTTGGGCCTGCAAAAGCGTCTTTGTAAGAGGCGTTTTTAGATCTAGGTTTTCATTAGCTACCGAAAGAGATGCATGTAAATCAGTGGAACACACGTATAGGAGTTGCAGCTAGAATCTTCTCATGGAGTTTCGCTGATAGAGTTATGCATTATCACCAAGTATCAAATTTGTTCACGTTACATTTGCATTAGTGAGCAATGCCGTTAATGTCTCTAAATAAAAATTTGCTGTTTCTATACACTGGCAATCACTTGCGATTTGGGTACCATTAAGTGGCCATACAGTGTCGGTTCAAAGCTTTTTTATACAGACCTACTATCAAACATAGCAGCATTAACCTTGCCGTTAGAAATAATAAAGCTGAAATTTACTCCACAAAGAGATGGTCTTTGTACATAGTATATTTTATTCTTTTCTCTTTGTCTATTCTACAAGTGACACAGAATAGCAATCTCGCTTCTATCTTTTCTATCCACCCTCAATATTATTGTTGGTCTCTTTACAGGCGAGCATTGATTTGAACGAGTTTATTTATTCTGTTCGTTTTCCTCTACTCGTCTGGAAATGAGAAAGGCTTTATTTACCGCACAGAGGAGCAAACGAGCGCTCGGTTGAACCCAGCTCATGTAGTACTATTTTGCTCCTTTTTAAACGATTTGCAAAAAGGTGGTACTTAATTTAAAATTCGTTCTTAATTTAAAATATGCATTGTAGCATTGTACGCAAGGAATCATCAACATTTACAGTTCCCAAATAGGTCAACCCAACCACAAAGCGTAATAATAGAAATGTTCTGCTTGGTTATCAAAACACTTCCTTTTATCATAATTCGTCTCAATATAACTCTATTGTCACACAAAAGGCCAATTTCATTCACTTTCTGATCCCATCCTCGTATCTCGAGCAATCAAGTTGTAGGTACAGATATAAAATACGTCGTAATAATAAAGACATAACGACATTTGGAACGAGCAGCGATGAATTTTATGTGGAAGCTTCCAATTCATAAAATTTCTGTTACAATGATGTAAACCTTCAGCCTACACAATGTAAAGCGGCAGGTGCCGCTAGCGACCTTTAAATGTTTTCATAAACCGAGGGTACTCGGATTTTTATTGCGTTGTACTAGAAACTTGTACATTGTGTGATTGGTTATGGTTGTCGTGCTATATTAATGTATCATACAGAGAGGTAAACATAAGTTTTAAGTTTTAAAATACATTTCAAATCATAGACTCTCTGGTTAGGCAAGCACATACTAAAAGCAGAAACAGAACAGACGAACATACATTAGTCTGATAGTGTTATCCAAACAAAGACTAAACTATTCTAAGGAGGTTCCTAAGACCTTGATATAATTTTGGGTGCATCTTCGATGTGATGTACTGAAATACAAAAAAGGCAAGTTGCGAGCTTCATCCTAGAATACTGATTATTGTATAACTTTATATAATGAAGAAGTGTGTTTACCTTTGTGTATTTTACTTATGTGTACTTTTTTATTTATGAGTATGGGATCTCATTTTCTGGACAAATAATATTTGAATTTTGAAGAGATGGTAAAACTTACTTGAAAGCTTACTTGAAAAGAATAGTTGATGATTTTTGTTTCTTCTTCTTGGCTTATCGACGGCAATGTTGTCAAATTATCAGCCAGTGACAGTGAATAACTTTTTGATTTATCTACTTGCTTATTACCGTCAAACTTAATGAGTTAATCAGTCGGATGATCAAAACCTCAAGATATATCTAAAACTATTCAGAATATCTCAAAACTTTCCCACGAGGCAGCTATTAATTATTAAATCTGGAGAATGTAGGGTTTCATGTTCAACTTCACCGCCAAAAGTTTTAAGCTTTCTAAAAGGCTTCCCGCAAGACTGCTTAACGACTAGAGCTGAGTTTATGGCACATTAAATCAAATATATTTCAATTAAAAGCCTTTCTAATACGTACGTGCAGGTTTTAGAATGAGCTTCGTTCCTGCCGTTTCTAGAACTTTTTAATTATGGAATTCTTCGCACACAGCCTCGAAATATTACTTCATGGCCGCAATCACATTGACAAAATATCTGTCAGCTTTTGATAGACACCGCTCTTATTCCATCGGTCTTCCCCTTATCTATATATGTTGTTTTTTATATTTTTGTTTTTTGTTATTTATAATTGTTGTTTTTTATATTTTTGGATATATATTGTTTCTGAACGCCACTAATATTTTATCTTCTATGCGATTCGATGCCTGCTTCTTTGTTTGAATTAATTATGACTTATACATATTTCCTATCAGGTACATCCTATAGAACAAGGCTGAGATATCCGTACGGGTATAGATACTGTCAACTTATGAAAATCGGTCAGCTAAACCCAAATTAGCTGAGGAAAATTAGTCATAAGTTGTCAAATTTCCAAAATCTGGAAACATAATATGTACCTATCTGTTATTTTATCATTCTTCCCTATAACGCTATTAGCTTATAAATATTGGCATTAATATATAAAACAGACCGACAAAAATTTACTTGAATGAACGCGAAAAGTATTTTATGTAGATTAAAAATTTTCGCTACCTAGACATATCACACTGTACCAGCGCACGCTAAAATGAAAAATTCATACAGCACTCTATTGAATCACGACATCATATTCAGTTTATTTTTATAAAGGAGATACTGAAAAGATGCTGCAGTGGATCGATTTATCAAAGTGCAGCTTATGTTTGGAAAGAAATATGTAACAGAATTGCATTACATAATGTTTCATTTTTCTCAAGATTTAAACATTATTAAGTTTGCTCAAATACTTTCTTTCCTGTCTAAATAGTATTTTTAACTATCTACATATGTACAAGTCAAGTACATATTTACATTGAAAGTTTAAACTCCAGAACATTGCTCATTCATTGCTATACTATCAAAATCGTGTAGAAACTATCGTAGATCCTATTAAGGAAAGAAAACAGCGCCATCTTTTGACACAACAGTAGGTAATTGAATGGTGTTCATACAATTATTAAGGTATATTATTTGGTATTAAACTCGTTATCACTTCTTGTTTACTTCTGTATCGAATTACGTATGATAATATTTATATTTTTTATTATTGTTATTACTTTATTATCACGACAGGTCCCTTCCCGGTCCCATGATCGGCAGAGAGCTCCGAGTGCAAATATGTTTTTATTAACGGGGCGTCCATTGATTACGTGAGGTGATGTTAGAGTTTTTTTGGACCCCCCTCCCTCGAATGCCTCATGTAATTAATGGACGCCCCCTAAGGTTTTTAATAAGGTTTATTTTCTTACCTGTGTACATCAAAGAATCTAGTGTAAGAGAACCATAATTAACTTTCCAAATTAAATTACGAAGAAAATTCAACCAGTGATAAACTGACGGAAAGTTCGTAACTGCGAGCTTCGTGTGAGCACTTCGGGAACTTTCTGGATGTATTTGTCGACCTTTGTCAAACTTCTGTATTAAGTCAAGGAAATTAGAGTACGTGGCTTTTAATACATGTTTATTAACGATCTCTACGCTGTCACGATGACATAAACATGATTTTATGAAACTTTTTATTTTCCTAATAAGTTCACTAATTCGGTTATGTAAAACACTAATACATAGGTGCATAACTCCGCGTCAATTTCATTACAGGGTAGGCAGAGAGTACGGACTGCAAAATGTCTTCAACCTGGCAGACTTGCCGTACTTCGTGTCGTGATGAATGTGGAGTACTAATAATAAAAAAAATATTAAATTATTTAACAATACCAAATGTTAGCACAAATAATGAAATATATACCTATATTGTAGTAAGGAATATTTCTTTATTGTTAAATGCATTTTATATATAAATTTATTTGAGACCACACATTATTTTCGCAGGTTCAAAGGCACTTTTCTACTGTATAAAAAAAATCATAAAAGATACCGATATTAAATTAAACAGACATACTTCAGTGAAATGACAACCAAAAAACTTGAAGTTACTTGTCATACTCTCATGTCAATGTCTTGAGTTTTCGTACTGACTTGAGCACCAAAACAAAATACTGGAAGGAATACAATAATATACTAATATATAATAAATCGTACCTCTGGACATTGGCTTGAGACCTGCGTGCTATATATATGTATGTAGAAAGCACTTTAGAAGATTTTCAATTTTAAAAAAACATACCTATTGTTGCTAACAGTATTTTGGGAGTCTGTTAAAAATGTGCATCCCGCTATAAACATATGTATAATGTAATACGTTCAATGATTTAATATTGGCCTTTTTCAATTGAATTAAATTATACTGTTCCTAACAGTTGCGTGCGAAAGGCTGCAGGCAGATACTGGATGTGACAAGCCGAGGATAGGGCGCGATGGCGCTAATTGGGGGAGGCCTGTGTCCAGCAATGAACTGAGATAGGCTGATGACGATGAACAGTTTCTTATAGAGTATAAACTGTCTACTTCCGGTTTATTTACTGCTCTCTTTAGTTATAAAGTGTCTTAATGCTACTCGTATATATACAAGGCTATAAAATAGGCATATAAATCGTACCATTCTTGCAATATTGCAGTACTTTAATACCGTTCGAGGTTAATTCGTACAATGTATCTGATTCATACAATGCAAGGGCTCATACTCGATCTCCGATGTAGACAATTTAAGACCTATTCTAAACCGTTTTGATTTGAATAATATAATAAATACTGACCATTGAAAGATAGATCTTTCGGTACATTTCGAAAATTAATGAAAATGAAGGAAATGTACTGCAGATCTATAACAAAATCAG
Source organism: Parelbella ahira ahira (assembly GCA_018244795.1). Classification (NCBI taxonomy): domain Eukaryota; kingdom Metazoa; phylum Arthropoda; class Insecta; order Lepidoptera; family Hesperiidae; genus Parelbella; species Parelbella ahira. The sequence continues at coordinate 7,897 of DWME01010299.1, forward strand.
TTAGATTTACAAATCGTTCAATAGACGTTGCGCAAACCCACCATAACACAATGGCGCTTTCACCCAATGGTATGAGTTCAAAGACCTTAATCAGATTTAGGGCCGGCGATTGGTTAGTAAATTTATTTATAATATTTTATTGTGCAAGACAATGTGATCGGGAAAGAACCCCCGCATGTTATGCTTATTTTATTTATGAATAGCATACTCACTTGATTGTCTTGTTATGTGGGTAGTGGCACAATATTTGTACTCAACCAATGACAGCACAGATTGTCCGACCGACAGCATGTCGATTGTTTTAAGAATTTTATTTAAATATATAAACTTATAAATAACTTAATTAAATCTGTGATCGATGGAAAACGGAGGAGTAACATCGCAAATTTTATTTTCCAAAAAGAGGCTTATATTTTTATATATCTAACTTCAAATATTAAAATCTTTCATCCTCTAATCCACTTAGAAAATAACTAGTTTTTAAACAACATTGTATATCAGTACTTCAAAATTTATATAAACCCTGCCTAAAATATTATCAATTTTGTTGTTAAGGCTGTTTCAAAGGTGACAACCCTATTTTCGACTTACGACTACATCCTTCGCAACAATACTACAATAGACTTGACGCTAATTTCTTAATAAAACGTTAAGTCACTACGCTCAAGGTGAAGTGTAGTTGGCTGAGGAAACAGTAGGTGGACGAGTAGGCTTTTATTGTTAATAAACAAAGCCTCTTTTAAGCTCATTAGCATCATCATTAATGCAACCGTCTAATTACTAGTTTGATGCTAGCTAATGACCTTTTTTAATAAATAACTAACTGACAATAATAATCCTATTCCTACAGCACGGTTGTTGATGTCTAAGATTGGTAACAACTGTCTGTCTGCTCGTTTGCTACTTTTTTCATTTACATAAAAAAAATCATCTCATGTATCCGTTTAGCACCAACCCTATCAACTACCCGCATGTGAAATAAGCGCCACAATATGTGGGTGTAACAGGATTTTTCTTTCTTTCGCTGTTTAGCGTATCTGTAGTTACCTTTCTTCTTCCAACCCAGAATTAACATCTGATATCAAATTTAAAATATGCTGCCCAAAGACCAGTCGCAGTACATTGAACTTGATTATAGAATTCTGCTTAGTATTTTATAGAAACAATCGTGTGCATGACTATCATTTTATAGATCCATAAAAGATTCTTCTTTTTTAAAAAACGAAAGAGTTAAAAATACATAGAACAAAGCAACTACTGCTGAAAACCTAATCGACTATGTTCTCCGAAGTCTTTGCTCTTCGACAACAAAGCGTTCAAAAGAACAGAGATCGGTCTTTTGTTTGGACTGCGATGAGTTGAGAGTATCTAATGGAAACTGGCCACTAGTGCCGGTAATGCAGTGCATCTGTCTCATCCGAGTGAATACTAGCACTGGATGCGTTTAGGTTTTAATATGAAATATAAATATAAAATACAGTTTGTGTCAAGAAAGTGATGAATGTTGAAGAAGCACATCAGATCTGTAAGTTTAGAGAGAGTTGGTAATCGGTGTTCTCTGCTTACCTCGTACAACGCCTGGCGTGATAATATGTATAATAATAAAAATTATGCCAGATAACGTTGGAAACGTTATCGACTGATTCGAAAGTTATCTCCAAGTGAAGAGAAATATTAAAGACTCGGAGAGTACAAGAGAGAGCTAGAACGAACTTAGACCCTTTGTTCGGGAACAATGAGGCAGAGTAAATATTAGAAGTATCTCATGCCTATTATGAAAAGTCTGAAAGCGTTTCTTACCACATATAACCGCTTAGCTCTTTTGTGATACAATAGATTTTGTCTGAGCTGTGGCCGTGAAGCGTACTAGGGCTGACCGTAGCGCACATTAAAACGAAGCGTGAAAAGTTTTCTTCAAGGTAGATAACACATTGGTAGCCCTTGATGTTCCAAATGTTTATTGGCGACGGTGACCACTTACCAACACGTGGGCCGCCCGACTTTTTGTTCTCGCTTTTTAATATAAAAAAAACAGTTCCAAAAATCGACAATTTGACGTTTGTGAATCTATCGTCGTTATCCACGCTCTTACCATTCCACTATGGATACGGGTTTCCTCGCAGAACAGGAAAGTTCAAAGCGTCTCAATCAGCAGTCGCGCTTGCAACGGGGCAAACAATTTAATACATCAAATTACTTAAACCAATTTAAGCGAACAAGAAGACGACAAATTAATAATAAATTAATGTTAAAAACAATGCATTATTAACGTGGTCTTATAATTAACAAAGATGATCATTGGAATGTAAATTATGTAACATGAGAGAATGCGTCACGTCACGATGTTGTTTTCTAATAATAATCTGTAACATCATGCTTTTTATTATAAAAGTAATTAAAAAGACCAAGCAAGGC
>DWME01010300.1:0-10311 GCA_018244795.1 Parelbella ahira ahira
TTCGACCAGCAGCGCAGGCTCATGATCGAGCTGGACAAGTTCTCACATCCCAGTAAGTGAAAGCGTATCGGTAGAGACTTCGTGCCACTTGTTGGAATCCTTTTAATTCTCTGTATTTTCATTATCTCTAATCTCTCAAATTATCTTTGTCAGTGCCTATGTTTTGTGGCGGTCCTTAATGCACTATTCGAGACGCAAACTGTAACAATGTTGAATGAATAAGTTCTGAATGTAACAAATTTAAAAAGACATGTACCGACATGTATGTATTTCGACTCGCTGAGTCTAAAGCTGGAGTCAATTTGGAGTGTATGCTCCTTCAACATTTCAAAAATGAATTGCAAAAACCGTAAACGTCGTCGCGTTAATGTGTAAATAAGTTATGGCTTGGCTAGGCCCCACATGAGCAGAATTGGTAACCTTTTCTTATCAAATATATTTTGTTCTTTTGTTTTCTTTTTATAATTAAGCTCCGTCTAGTATAGGTTCTCTGGAAGAGATCGGTTGTTTAGCGATAAGACCACCTATTTTTTTTACCGAATTCTGATATTCCGTACTTTGTATTTTTATATGGTATACAATAGTGTTTGTACCGTATTGTATATTAATGAAATTATTCGCTCCCAGTTCCAACAGGTACCAGCACTATCAAACAACAGAGTACGAACTCTTCAGTAACAATTCCGTATGAGCGCACCTTCCGTAATCAGAACACCCGACCAGGGGACCCACAGTCCGCTGAAGCGGCTGAGTTCGACTTCTGCGGCTGCGGCTGGCCGCACCACATGCTGATTCCAAAGGGCACTACTGCAGGATATCCAATGGTACTCTTCGTAATGATCTCCAATTGGGAAGACGACAAGGTAAACGGCCAAAAAAAAAGTATTATTTGCATTAGTGCCATTTTTCACTTGCTCTGAAATTCCGTCTTATTTAAAGGAGCCAATCAATGTAAAACGATTTACATTGTTTTAGTCTTAATTCTTTTCCTTCAGGTGGAACAAGACACCGTGGGTAACTGCAACGATGCTGCCTCCTATTGTGGTATTCGTGACCGCAAGTACCCTGACCGTCGCCCTATGGGATTCCCCTTCGATCGCCCAATAAAGGCTTCGAGCTTACAGGATTTCTTGAAGCCTAATATGTCATTCAAAGAGTGCAAAGTTCAGTTCACCGATCAGGTCCGTCAGAGAGCACAATAGGCGTAGATAGGAGTATATACAATTTTGGGTAAGGGACGTGCTAATTGCAGTTAATTTTCGTGCGTTATTGTATAAATGTATATTTATTCACACAAAACAATGTTAAACAAGTAATTCTGGAGCAAAAACGATGTTTTTTCATAACTGCGTTTTACCTGTAATCGGCACTTCCCTTATGCAGCAACAGCCAGTAGCCAAAACGCAAACACACCAATATTTGAAAGTCGCATTTCACACAGATCAGAGGTAACAGTGCTGAGAGGTCAGTAAAGCCAATGTACAGTGCGGATAGTGGCGACGGCTCGGCGCAGTGTACGTGCAAGGAACGCTACTCACCGGAGGAAATAGACGCTATGATCAGAAAACCCTATTATTATATCAAGTGCACACACAAACAACACATATTCTAACATAATGACAAAAGGTAAAATCTTCTTATCGCCTCACCTCTTAACCAGCGTAATCAGCATATTGTACCTTTCAATACGTCCACCCATATAGCTGTACGTTACTTATATGTATATGTAGTTGTAAATCACAATATTATTATTATTACATACCGTGTAATTTTTCAAAATGTTATTATAATGCGTAATAACAATCCTTTCCAGCCAACATGGCGCAGTGCCTCCTAAAATATAAAATTATCATATCATATATGTTATAATACAACCCCGCTTTCTATTTACTTTGATTACGTTTAAATTGTTGCACATTTGACGTTTGATATAAAGCTAGTATCTTATATATTAATTACCTGTAGACATATCAAAATGTTACCATAATTTCTTGCACACCAAACCCAAAACCGAAGTGTGGTAACGGCTGGTTACTGGTTCACGGACTCGGCTATGCACAACGGACACCGAATGTAATTGTACTTAGATTAAGAATTGGTCACTTATTTTAGTTAACGTAGTAGGTTATAACTCTTCTAATTATGTAACTATTATTAATTCTTGCTTGTATATAAGACTGAATAAATCTAGCCTTTCTCAACAACGTTTTTCATTTCCTATTATTTATTTATATATGAAATAAATTATCATTATCAACTTTATTATCGCTCGATTGTTGAAAATGGCTCTCCTATCAGAATAATAAGTATTCCGGCCGCTTTTTGCCACTCTGGCCAAGTGTGGGTTGACGATTTAACATGCCTTAGAGAAAATTATTGAAAAGTCTAAGGTGTACAGGATTCTTTAACATATTTTCCTTCTCAGTTAAAACCAATATTAATTAATTTTAAAACGCACATTGCCTGTAAAGAGATTGGCGCTAGGTTTTGAACCCAGGACACCCGGAGTGGAAGGTTTAGTTTTCAGATTTTGTGATAATAATTTTGAATAAAAGTACATAATGTACCTACACTTCCATTTCCTGTCTTCTGAAATGCAGCTGTTGCCTCACCACACGGTTGTAAACCATATTCTTCTCGAACACATGAACTATATTTGTAACAATTCTGTGCAATATGATATTTAATATAATTGTGGGCAATAACTTCCTCCGAAAGAGGCCTACGTCCGGTAGGGCACTTATTGTGAAACAAGTTAATGATGATTCGTTGTATGTATAAATAGATTCAACATTTAATAATAATAATATCCCGGCACATCACCACACACGGCCATTTAATTCCGAAGGATGTATCAAGAGAGCTTGTGTTATAGTAACCACACGGCTGATAAACTACATACTAAATACATACATATAAATAGATATTTATATAGATATTTTGTTAAACCCAGACAGAACAAATACTTGTGTTCATGACTCAATTAATTATTTATTCTTTGTGGGAATGGAGCCCACAACCCCTGGTGCAACAGTTAGGTTTAGTAACAAGTGCACCAACTGGCCGGTCGAACATTATTATATTTCTTTTTATGTAGAAATCGGCTCGCGTTTGGCTGCAATCCCATCTGATGGAAACCGAGATGCAGCCTAGGATGCAGCACGCTCGCCTAGAAAGCCTATTCACTCTATAATAGTTATCATTTGCTGTGTTAAGGCACCAATTTTGCGTTTAAAAGCCAAAAAACGTGGAATCTCGTTCTGAGGTATGTCTGCGTGGTATTATGTTTGTGTTGAGGTGCGTGTTGCAGGTGTCAACACTCTAAACACTCTTATACTCGTCGATTTTTGAGCGACCGACCGGTCTGCAATACGTTATAATAGCCGCGTTGTTCACAAGCTATCATTTTAAAATTTATAAACTCTATCCGCCTGTCTCAGTCCGCTACTGAACAATCGCCTCCTTTTGGCGGGTTATGTTCGTAATACCTGCAGTTGGGGATGGCAAAGCTCAGCTTCTTGCTGTGCTGGTATTCGTTGGTGGCGAGGATATTTAGCATTGCGTAGGTAAGCTGCGGTATAACGCGATCAGGTGGTCACCAGAGCCTCAGCTGATAAGGTCAGTTATGGCAGACTTAAGTGCTTTATATGCCACATCTAAAGCAATGGCATGTTTCATGTAGGTCCTCGTTTTCACGGCGAAGGTCGGACACTAACAGACAGTAGGAAGCTTTTCGTTGATCACAACAATGGATTGTTTTGAGGTGCTTATGTCATTATCTAGTAGATGTAATATTTGAAAATACTCTATACACTGTATATATATGTAGAAATACTTTAAGTTTTCCTTGATAATTAAAGTCCCTATATTAAGAAACAGGAAAACTGGTTTCATTTGTTTAAGACATAACGAACCTTTATTATAAGTATATAGTGTTGACATTGTACTGATGCCGGTGTCAGGTGAGCGGTGTTAAGATCCCGCTGTGGTTAGGAGCACGCAGTCGCAGGTTCCTCCCGGCCCCGGCGCGCTCCGTGCACACGACACAGATGTAGGATAACGTATAAATATGTTGGTTTCCTGAAGTTGGCCATTGGGGCTGTGGGAGTCGCGGCTCAACCTGCACTTAAAAGTTACGCTGACTGGGAAACACTAGTTCAAAAAACTGCGGTTTTTTTTGTAAGGAACTTCTACAAATTGGTAAGCCTTATTTATATTACTAATCGCTTTTCAAATTGGATGTGAATTGATAACTTTTATATTATTTTAAATGGGCAACTGGCTCTTTGATGTAGTGCTTAGTTAATTTAACTAGTGAATCGAAGATCGTCCGGTGCGATTTCCACCCTAAGCAAATATTTGAGAATAAAACTGGGAGAAAAACCTCCAGGCTATCTTTTTAACGAATTAAGGTTTATAATTAGATTCCGTCATTAAAAGTGTAAGTTAGACAATAGAATTAGCAACCACGACACAGCTACGACGCGGTTTAATATACATAAGTGTGTATAGTGACAAATTCTAAAGTATTATAATGTATATAAATACACTTAATGAACGTCATAACATATCTTATCCAACAGTGGAATTATTTATATATTCATCGGCTTTGAACGCCACTCTTAGGCTTATGTAGACCGGAAGACAAAAGCCGGCGGAAAAAACTCTCGGCGCGATGCTTACCAAGATGATGTTGCAAATATATAACACACTCTTTTTAATGCACTATTCAAATGCTAAATGTGGATGGGTGCAGATGTTTTGGAAGTCCAGGCTCACCTTCACCTATCTACCTACAAAATTGATCTGTTAGATTACCTTGGTGGTCTGGCTATTAAAAGCGCGACTGGCAAACAAGAGGTTCTAGGTGAGATCCCCGGTTTGGGGGTAGCACACAGTCCTGATTAATGTTCGGTAGACGTTAATAAGCGCAACCCCCATTACATGCTACATTATATGCTACATTACATGCTACATTACGTACTACATTCCTTTACTTCCCCATTCCGGGATATACAGGCGTGATGTTATGTAAAAGTACATTTTGGCTTATTAAATTCTATCTTTAAAGACTTCTGAATTTATTCCGCGTAAGGTAAAACAGGTTAAGAAGTAAATAATGTAATTTTGTGAGCCGTTCTATAAGCGAGTATTTCGAATTTCTAAAATTAATTTTCCTGTTTTGTAGATTTCTGTTTTCCTCTAAGTCGCTGGAAACATACTGTTCTAATAGGGTAAATAGTTATAATAAATTGATAGCTAATTTATTGAATTTCCGCATAATAATAATTATAATATTATTACAACGTTTAATAAAACGTTCAATTAAATATAGTAAATCCATAAGATATTTACTAATTATTATTTGTGGACCACATCTTTCACTGTTGTTCATGACATATTATTTCGTTCATAGGTATTCGTATTTCATCTCCTGCCATTGCTGGTTTTTGATTACTTATTCTTGGCGGTAGTTTTAGATTAATGAATTTTAAACACTTCCATAAAACAATTGAAATGTGTTACCACAGCATTTAAATTTAATATAACTACAATTTAAACAAATTTTTAATTTCAAATATAATTATTGATTGCCTCGTTGATCGAGTGGTAGCAAGCGCGATTGCCGATCGGGAGGTCGTGGGTTAAATCCCGGGTTGGGTACTATTGGAATTTTCTAATTTAGAATTTTGAGCTCTGTCGTAGTTTATACAGTCCTAGGTTTAGTCCACAATGTTTGACATAATATATGCAGTTTAAAATGTGATGGTGTGTGGTGGTTCTAATGAGACCGGCTGTTTAGTGTTTACTGCTTCTCTTTAATAGAGATTATTTCGATAATGTATGTCGATATGACTTGGCGGTTATGATCTGGCTAGCGATGATGCCTTTTCTTATATTTTGAAATGAAGCAGATACCAATTAAGATGTTGTTCTCATGTTCTAAGGCACTCATGTAACCACGTTAAATTTAAGGTCACTTGAACTTCACTCTCTCTTGTTCTAGAATAAACGATGTCGGACATCAAGAAAAATTTCCTGCTGTTTTACGACAGGCCGACGGAGCCCTGCTTTATGCCGAAGACCGGCGAGACCGTTTTCGAGCTACCACAGAACTACTATGTAATCACTGCTTTTCTTACAACTCAAAATAAACTATCGAAATAAAAAATTTTTTGGGAGGATTTTTTTCCGCTTCATAATAATTGGTTGCCGAATTCTCGAATTCGAAAAAGGATTTCAAAGTTGATGTGGGCTCTAAATTAATCCGAAAGAAGCTTGCGACGGTGGGTTCAACACGTGACACGTCACACAGTATGACCGATGTGCTTCTGGATATTATGCTACAATTCTCTTATAATTGACTATTACTGAATTACTCTAATATTTGTTTGTTGATAATAGTCTTCAGTTTTTTCGGAATTATTTTGCAGCCGGACAAGTACAAGACGGTCTACCCCGTGCTCTCCCCCCGTTTCGGTGAGAACTGCAGCCGCATCGTGCCGGTCCGCCTGCTAGATCCACTCCCCGACCTATCCCTGCCAATGGAGCTACCCTACTATGACCAGTTCTCGCTCTTTGTGCCCAAGCACAGGATTATGGCTGCGAGACTGATTGATATCTTCATGGGTAATGTTCAACATTCTTGAATGCTAATTGCATATTTTATTAAAAGTTTTTGATAAAGTTTAGAAAACGTAGAAGAAATGGGCGGTTTTAAGTTGGGCGGGTGGTAAGGAATGTGGTTGCCAATGGAATAGATGGCTACAGAAGAAATAGGTGGCTGGAAATATTAAATTAGAGAAACCCAATATAATTTTTCGCGACGGAACCCTGGACCATTGGACCAGCAGTCGCAATGCAACCACTAGAACACCGATTGCTATTGTGTTTAATCTGAATTACGAAACCGTTTTGGGTGAAGATTCAAAACATTAAAAAGAATATAATTCTCGAAACAAAAGCCCCTGCCCCTACGGAGAAATACATCTGTGATGACTTATTAGAGATATAACGTAGAATATTATCGAATGCTTTTGTTCCAACACCTGTAATTGTGCTGCAGGTATGCACGACTTGGAGGACTTCCAGTCGTTATGCACGTACTGCCAGCTGCGCATCAATCCTTTCATGTTCAACTACTGCCTCTCCGTTGCTTTACTCCACAGGTAGTATCTTTATCATGTGCTACAAACGATGTATGTGTGACGTGTGTGTACATGTATGTCTTGCAAACGATATCGAAACGAGTTAAATTATTGGTGATTTATAAAAACATTTGAATCCCTGTTTGCAGCCACCAGAAACCATAATCTCATTTATAAACAAAAGAGGCTTGCAGTAGCCGTTTCGGCAAATAAAATTATTGTTTGAATCAGATTTAGATTTGTTTTAAGGAATATTGTAATTTATAACGCCATATTAATCCCATTCCAGGAGTGACACCAAGGGTATCACTATTCCCACTTACGTGGAGACCTTTCCGGGCCTATTCTTTGATGCGAAGTTACTTCTACGGGCTCGGGAAATCAGCAATGTTGTACCACTAGAAAAGAGGGTAGGAACAGACGTGTTTTTCCTTGCGAATGTAATCTAATGCATAAAAATTTTACTTGCTAACTTGAAAGCAATCGACATTATCATCATCAATATCATCACCCTCAAAAACGTCGTAAGACGGGCTCTCTCTCTGGACGAAACGATATATGTAGATGATAGTCTGCCACGCTGGCTAAGTGCGGATTGGTAAACTTAGCAGACATTATTTTTAATTTTTTTTATAATATGCCTAATAAATACCAATCCATACACACATATGGACACGTACATTATATATAGACTATTATTATTTCATTTACCTACCGTGTTATGAAAATACTAATAATATGCGAGCAGCCAACCGGAGTGTTACATTGCTGACATTATTGGCCAAGATGGAATAAGAACATTGGTGTTTCTATTTTACAGCCATTTAAGGCTCTTGATAGTATGTCGATCGCGTGTTAATATTGAAGTCTCGTTTTTTAAACCACGTGTTACCACAGTCGCTTAACAAAGTTGAACGTCCTTAAAATATAATACGGTTACTTATTATGTTCATAAAAATAATCAGAATTGCTCAAAATCACGTTAAGTTTAAGCGATTTCCTATTCTTCATGCTTTTTAAAGTACTAGCTGTGCCCCGCGGTTTCCACCGCATGTAATAATTGCAAAGAAAACATTGAGAGCAGGCTTATAATATTTTAGTTTTAGACTTGAACAGGATGATGATGATGATGACAATGTTTTGTATCTTCACATTATTTTCTCAATTGAAATAAAGAATAGATAAATACATTTGTGTATTACGTTCATATTTATCATCAATTTTTTAATTTTTGTTATGCAGAAGCCGATAGTGATTCCGGTAAATTATACGGCATCAGACCGGGAGCCCGAGCAGCGCGTGGCTTACTTCCGGGAAGACGTTGGTGTCAATCTACACCACTGGCACTGGCATTTGGTTTACCCTAACCAATCCAACACTCCCGCCATAGTCGACAAGGACAGGCGCGGAGAACTCTTCTATTACATGCACCAGCAGATCATTGCTCGGTAAGATTTTACTGACTAAAAATCTTAACGGAAGAGCAATTTAGCTTCTTCACTGTGTTTGGGTTTCTGTCAATATATATCTTATCTATTAATAGTTTGTCCTTATTGTAAATACTTAAAATTTTCTCACTATTGCTCAAGTAAAATTAACAACTAATTATGTTCTATACATTAGACTGCAACATTGTTAATTCCAAATGTCCATTTACCTCAAGTTGTCTGCCTCGTTGGTCGAATGATTGCAAGCGTGACTGCCGATCGGGAGGTCCGGGGTTCAAATCCCGGGTCGGGTACTATTGGATTTTACTAATTTAGAATTTCTAGTAGTGACTCGGAGTCTGGATCTGTACCCGGTGTATGGCAAAAGGCTCACCATGGGACGTAAACGTAACTGCTGAAATGTGGGCTGAAGCTGAAACTGCTGAAACCAGCCTACTGCCCTCATTATCTATAATAGAAATTAATAAAACCAATCCATATTCCTAATATTTTTCATCCTATATTGTGTAACGATGTTGATGACCATTGAGTATTGTATAAAATGAAAAGACTCGCACATCAAAGGTGTTACATAATACACAAATATTGGCTTATTGGATCATTCGAGTGCATTTCTATTAAAAAATCCCGTTCATCCCCAGTTACAACGTGGAGCGGATGTGCAATAACCTGAAGCGTGTGATCAGGTTCAGCAATTTCCGAGAACCCATTGAAGAGGGCTATTTTCCTAAAATGGACTCTCAGGTCGCCAGCCGAAAATGGCCTCCTAGGTCAGTGTTTTTATAATTTACTCAATTATATTTCTTCGTAAGGCTTCGATACTGAGCTGCACTTATGAAACGAGCGAGGAATGATGAATGATAGCAATGCAACACACGTCTGCATTGCTTTTCATAAGCGCCCTATTCATTAAGGGTCGATGGATACGTGTCACTACACTCATAAGTTGGACAAGGGTATGGAAAGTTCGAGGCTTGTTAATAATAAAAGAAATGAAATGCTAATATAATATTAAACATAACTAACAGGTGCGCCGGCTCCACGGTCAGCGATTTATATCGTCCCAATGACCTGATCAGGATCGATGTGTCTCAGATGGAGTATTGGACGAACCGATTCCTCCAAGCGGTAGCTGACATGGCCGTTTTACTTGTAAGTAACAGATAGAATAGCCCAGGTAAAACTCCTTTAAATAAGGAAACGTTCATCATTACTATGAACCCTTTTATCGTGCCCCATCCCTTTCAAAATGAGAAACATTAAGGCTATAATCCTGCCACATTGGGCAAATGCGGTTTGGTAGGGTTAAAAAATATGAACAACTACGTATATTACTTATGTTTATTACGTATATTACTTTATTTAACATAATCAATATCAAACATAATCAATCCTCCGTTTGGCTATTATTGGGTTTTTTTCGAAATTACTAGTGGTAGCTCGGAGTCTTGATTAATGTCCGGTAGATGACAATAGGCTCACTTCCTGTTCAATGATGAGACGCATAACGTAAATGGTAAAACGTGCGAGTGTACTACACTTCACTGCCTGTCCTTTAGAAACGGTATAGGCGTGATCGTACAAATTATTAAATATAGGTGAGTATACATATATGTACGTAGTTCTCGTAGTTCGTGTCTAAGAGTCATTATGTAAGGATTAAGTTTTAGTATACTTTAAACTCAACCGGCAATACCAGATCAAACCTTTGTTTT
>DWME01010301.1:0-10310 GCA_018244795.1 Parelbella ahira ahira
AAGCGAAGAATCATTACGGCTAATCTAGCAACGTAATGTTATGGACACGCGAAATAAACATTATCGTTACAGTTCGTCCCATCCTGAGACACGGAACCAGGATGGTAACGGTCAAGGGCGGACAGTCAAGGCTGGTCACAAACGACACCGTATAGCTCGGTTCATTCTAACACAAAATGAAACAGCTTTTTAGGATATAAGCAATCAAGGATGATCTACCAAGGCTGGACAAAAACGACATTGTTGTAGCTTATGTCATCCTCATAGATGGACCTTCCAGGATGGAAATGGTCAAATACCGGCTACCATAGCTGAACCAAAACGAATCGCCAGACTCTAGCCAGCTTAGAGGAAACCATCGAGCACTGTCTGGTGCGTCCATTACAATGCGGTACATTTTCTTACGATGTTTTCTTCATCGTTGTAGTGAGATTTTATGTTAAGTGAGAGACAGTTCAAGTTTTTGTAGTACTTATTTGGTAGTTGTCGATTTTAAGATTAGTTTGTACGTTAATGATTTATACCGTGGACCTTCAACATTTGATATATAACAGTAAACAAGTATCTACTCAATAACGAAGTTTTCTTTAGTACGCAACGTAAAACCAGTTATGATTGATTTGTTTTCAATGTTTTTATTTATCTGTTATTCCTTGTTCAATTATAAACGGATTACATTTATCATCTCCCAGACAATAATTATCTATCAGACATTACTTATCTTCTAGGAATATAAGATATTTATTCCTAGAAGTGATACGAATATATGTAAACACTGGCAACTTAAGATATCTGTATAATAAGCTGAGATTTCCAAGAAAAGAAATATAAAGTGCAGACGTACCGTATTAGGGGCACTCACGGTAGGCGGTATGACGTGGGGAATGATTCATTCAAACCGAATGTATCATTTCCAACCGATGACGTCACATATGTCACAACGACAGAGCTAGATATCGATTAGAGATGCCATATTTAGATTTAGGTAACTACCATAACCGGCTTGGGAAATAAAGGAGCTTAAAAAATTATTGGCCTATGATTCCAGGGTTATAATATATGCATAGTACCGGAAATAATATTTCACAACTTTTAATTTGATCTAACCTATGTGACATGAATATATAACACAAATTAACCGTTGACGTTTACCGAAATAAGGAAAGTAGGTATGTATCAAAACGAATTGAACGCGCGCTACTAAAGAGTGTGCCGAATGTATAAATATCCCCGTCAGGTCTGCAATAATAGTCATAAGTCATAACTAGCACTATGTGTTTTGTCTAGCCCATATCAGACATGGCGTGACTGTGTAATAATAATCGAACTGGGAAAGGGGCAGTAGAGTTGTATTAGTTATATTACGCCAGTTTGATGTAAATATTGGCTACATTGTCGGTCGAGTGGATACAGGTACCACTGCCAAGCAAGTCCTACTGGATACACCAATATATGAGCATTTGTAATAGATACTATGCTTTACACTGTGACAGTAACAATCCGTAGTGAATATGCAGCGGGGAAAACCTCGCAATACTAAGAGGTCACGATTTGTAATAAACAAATCACAATCGTGTCGGAGGTTAATTGAGCTGTATGACTTATTATACTCATCCCGACCGCAATGACATTTCGATGGTAATGTATGAAGCACTCCGAACGTGAAAAAATCAAATTATGAACTTTCTATATTTCCAATATTTTCTTTTAATGCTAGGAATATGGAGCATTAGACAAAAATTTATAAATTGCGTCTATAGAAATTTCCCGAAAAAAAAAAATCGAAAGGAATGTCATGCCAAATCTCGACCGCTTTAATGAGTATGTGCAAATCTAAAAATAAACATGGCGTCTTCTTTTCCCGCTTGCATCGTCACCGTCATTATTGTTCCCAAATAATACACAACAAACCCAGAAATAATGACCTACATATCCACATGATTATACCTACATACATAATTATATATTAATCTATCAGTAAAACAACATTCTTGCTTATTTTCCTCTTAGTTACTATAACGCAATTGAGGAACGTTATCACGTCGGACTCCTAATACAGTGTCACAGATTGGAATTCCGATGATTAGACCTGAATGTGGATTATGTTCTTATTATAACGTGACCAGGGCACTAAAGAATCGAAAATGTCATGGTTACTAAATGTTTGCACATAAATCTAACCCACAAAAAAGGCGGAAAAAAGAGGTTACACTTTTCAGTGCGTGGCCAGAACCCACGAAAACTAATTATAGGCATATATCACAATTTATCCATGATAGTGATTATTTTAATAAAGGTTGATCAGTGGCACAAATGATTACAGAGGAGTTACTGCCACACCTTAAGTAGGCCTATTTATATCACCACACTATTGTGAGTAGCAAACAGAAACGGAAGAAAATGAGTGAAAATATAGCAATCCTTTCAAGGTTAATATATTTATACTTTATACATAAATATACGCATAATTTATTAGAAACATATTTAATTTAGAATGTAGAATTTAGAATCAGAAGACTGTGAAGAATCATTAACTGTAATTGATTTAGTTATTTTATATACTATGTTAAAACCTCTATCAAAGCCTTATCTATTTGTAAACCTGTGTCGCCTAACAGCATGCTCAAGATTCTTATCAAAGCAAAAGATTCTAGACAAATCTGATACGACAAACTGATAATATCGAGTGTTAATAACTAAAAGATTCTTTATATGATATCACTAAATATAAAAAATATTGTATGTGACAAATATAAAGTCCTCACCTTTGGCTGAATTTTTATAGGCAATACTAAAAGATATCCAAATATGTAAATATACATTTTAATTAAGCCATTTGTGATGCTGGCCACACAGAAGATCAATTCCAATAGTGAAAAAATAGCATCGAAAGTTGAATTTGTTTAATTTAATAAATAATTATTCATGAAACTATATAATATGTAAACTTGATCCTCACTATGTACCAATTGCAAGCTTCAAGTTGTTTTATAAATAAATGAAAATAAAATTTCTACATAATCTTGCCCCATTTCATTGTTTTAAGCCTTTAAGGCATTGACTTTGGAAATTATTTCAAATAACTTTTATCCCTTGCCATAGTACAATCTATCTGCACAAATTTTGTTAATAAATATAATATGATTTTGAAATGTAATTGGAACATACCATCTGAAATGTTTCTAAAATCATATTTCCATGAATGTTACTCGGAAAAAAAAGTAGGTATATGGTGGACTCATTCGATAAACCTCTTAGTCGAAATCAATGAACTTTTAACAATATTCTATTGCTTTACTTTTATTCCTCACACAATATAAACCAATGGATTCATGAGTAACATACCTGCAATGAGAATTGGGTAACCATTGATTCCAGCAAGCAATGTATACTGAAGTCAATGATCCACAATAGCTACTTAATATCCAATTAATGACAGGATACAATTGTTTGAGTGTACTTGTGGGTGCATGTGTGGGTGTATGTGTGTGTGTATGTGTGTGTGTGTTGTGTGTTCTAGTATATTGATGTAGTGTAATTAGTTTGAAGGTTAACCATTTCCTCACCGGTATAATTAATGAACCCCATTTCTATTCAATATTATGTGTATCATGCTTATAATCTGTATCAAAACTATGTGCCATTGATTTTTTATACTTGCACTATTAAATTGTGTTATGTACATATTTACTGTTATATATTTTGATTATGCCATATTTGAAAATGTATGCACTGTGAGGGACATTCCTCTTAAATGATGAATCAATGATACTTAATTTTGATCAGTTACTCATAATTGAACTTGGGTCAAGATCTCATGAAATTATCAAACAATACTATATCGAGTACATTGAAAATTTCCTTTTAATAAAATCATATGATCTTTGCTATTTTATAATCGCTTACAAACTTTTTGTAAATGCAGCGCAGTATGAGTAATTTTAGTCATATTAGTTTTATCATAAACTCACATTTCTACTTGATATTGTTACAGTACTCAGTGGTAGATAATATATTACCTATTTGTCAATCCAAACTAGTCTTCATATTAACACTCATATATATTTAGTAAAAAGCTAATTGGGTTTTGTATAATATGGTTCAATGTCTTTATAATCATCAAATTAATGAATATCACTAAATAATTGGGTTACCTCAGTTTTGTTATGGTTCTTTTATCTTATCCTGTCAATTTATAAATAAACATTTATTCAATATCATATGACATTGCAATAAAAAGCGTAAAAATAAAAAATAAAACTCAAAGAAATCAGCATGCATATTGCATAGAACAAATTGCTTCATTTAAATAAATATAGGTGTTAAATATATTACAGATGTGAGCTGTACTTCTCAGCAATAACTAGTACTGCCAATTGCAAAATAAATCAGTATGCATTTAACTGTTCTGTATGTAGCTTGTCCCCCGGGCATTGAAATTGTGTACTTAGCAATATGTTAATATAGTTGTACATAAGATTTTTAACCACTTGCTATAATAGGAATGAAATACATTGTGAAAAAATATTCTCTAAGGTGTGTGAAGTCTAGCAAGCTGCACAAGGACCGATCATGGTGTTAATCCTCTCATTAGGAAAGGAGACTTATGTCCACTAGTGGAATTATAAAAGGGTTGGAATCTTATTGTTGATTATTATCAAAGTATCATAAAATTTTAAATCAAGCTACATAGAACACAACATGTATTATTAATGTTTCATAAGCTCACTCACACTTTATAATACTTCTTGATTGTTATACACACTATACAAAATTTACAGAAAACTCATAGTTAAATGGAGTCAAACTGCATTTGAATACCAATTTGGTGACAAAAAGGCCCACTATCAATGTCTTTAGGTAATCAATTATCACCACTGTAAGGTACATCCTTAAGTTTGTAAACAATTATTAAATATTTGGGCCGATTGTAACACAACACAGGCAACTCGTGACAACATCAAAATATATTTGTATGTATACGTATAAAAAATATAGAGACCTCCAGGATGTACACCTTGACTCTGCCACATCTTCCAAATTTATATGCTGCGGCAAAGAAAAAATATTAATGTAGAAAAATGTATATAGAAATGGCAATACATACACATTGTGTTGTAATTTGATTGCTCTGTAGAGTTTAGCTTGTCTTTGGCTGTTTTGAATAGATCTGACAGCACTTACACTGCTCTCCACAGATTAACTGAAACAAATGATCATATTGAATTATTTAACAGAATTACATTAATTATTTCAAAAATAAAAGAAAATAAAGCACAACAGTTCTGTAATGACATATGACATATAGTGCATACGACACTCCCCTGCCTATCATTTCATGGGTAAACAGGAGTGTTGTTATGAACTAGTTATATACTGTTCACTAACAAACAACAATACTGTAGTCAAGTCACAGAATTGTTAAGTTCGCAGTTGATCTGGCAATTGATAAAATCATGTGCAATATATTGAAAAGCAAAATAGCCTGAGTTTCTTAAAGTAAAACTAAGCTATTTTGATGGTATATACAAAGGAAAATTCATCTTGAAAATAGTTTGGACAATACAAATTTAGTCTAAATTGTATAGTTAAGCTTACCAATTAACTATTAATAAGAATTCGAGTTTGCAACAATGATAACAATAATTGTATATCCTTGTGCAAAATATTTTGCTGATATATTAGGCTTGTTGAGTCATACTTTATTTAAATGACGAAAGTAACTTTCAGAAGTCCATATGCAAAAGTGATGTTTGAGGAAAACCCACAATAAGTAAAATTTATAAAACAACTATGAAGTGTTACAAGCCTTGTTGTGCAAGTAATGGCTGGCAATTACTTTAATAACATTTTCGACTATTATAAAAAAATATTTTTAATCACTAGATAGTTCTAGAATGTTTAATTGGTTAAAATAACAGAGACAAAAGTTGTTTTCCTTTATTGAATGCAATATATTAAATTCCAATACAGAGTACCAGTCATTTCTGTCAATTATAGAGCTTGGACTTAATTACCGAGTTTTTTTTACCGTTTTTATTTTCAGCTAGTTTTTCCTAAGAATATACTGTTTTGTCAACAATCATAAACCATGAAAATTATGTAACATGCGTTATTGTCAAAAGAACTTTCACTAAAATCAGGAAGTACACATAACGAATACTCATCTAAGAAGATGAGTTACCGAAATATGATGCAATAAAAAATACGTTTTATTCGTTCAATGTTGTAGGTTTATAGCAGAATGGAATCTTACAATCCAACTTAAATAGGTAATTAATATCACTTAGTTGTAACGCGTAAAATATAATGCATGGCTGTATGAAAACATGTTCGTCGAATTCTTTAGAAAGTACCAGATCGCTGTATGGCGCAAGAAGTAATCGATCTGTGCTACAAGTCATATTTAGGTATTTACCTATATTATCAAGAACATACCTTCTTATTTTTAAGATGTGTGAATAGTTCCTCGTTCGAAATAAAACACTGTCGTTTTAATAACAATTCACTCACTTCACTATTCTCTTCAAAAATGA
Source organism: Parelbella ahira ahira (assembly GCA_018244795.1). Taxonomy (NCBI): domain Eukaryota; kingdom Metazoa; phylum Arthropoda; class Insecta; order Lepidoptera; family Hesperiidae; genus Parelbella; species Parelbella ahira. The sequence goes on from DWME01010301.1 coordinate 6,537, forward strand.
ACAACTTGTATGAATGACGAAATGGCAATTACGCTTATTAAATTGATTTGACGTGCGGCAAAACAAGATTCTATATCAATGACGCATTGTCTATGGTAATGCGCAAATACAGGTTTGATATTCTATTGGCTGTTCAATGCGTTACAGATGTACGAACCAATCAAAATACGTGGATAAAATAAATGGATGAATATTGATGATGTCATTTTGGATTTTCAGGCGGAAGTCCCGGTCCAAAATAATAAAATGTTAGACAAGTGAATCCCCAGAAAATATAAAATTTGCTTTGAAAACATAACGTTCACTTCACCTTAATAAAATAAAATTGATTTATTTATATCAGTTATTGTACGTACTTCATATTAATCTTCACTCATGAATCTGTATTATTAGTATATCTATTTTGGTGTGCCTAAATTTTATTGAAATATAATTGTTGTCCCATAGGATTCTAATGTAGCTAACAACTTTAGGTAGTTTAATAACGTAGAAATAATACGTGGATGAAAAAAACTAATACCGTCCGTGGACATTACAAAAAAAATTATAGCTGACAATTTGTTACTGTCAATTTGATTGTCATTATCAATATTTGGAAACAGTATAACCTAAAACTAAATTGATCTAAAGTTTTATCATCCACCAATACCTTAATACATAAAGTACACAGTGAAGGATAATTCTGAAACATGAACATAACGTTGATAGGGTTAAACTGCGTAAAACCTCAGTGTAAGTAACAGAATGTGTCATGAAGTAGGTTTTTTTAATACTCTAATAATAATATTATGATTAAATAATTTCAGATGTGTCTCGTTCTTTGAGCAGTACATCAGTTTTGAGTATTCAGAAATGGCGTGAAGATCGTGGTCTCCCTGTGAACAAAAACGCAGAAGGCGTGCTTACTGACGGGCCTGACTACAGTTTCCTAGATGGCAGACCAACACCACTTTTGGTACGCAATGTATTTTATGTCTGTCTTCTTATCTTTGTCTTTCATCCAGTCTCTCGTTGGTTAGTGAAAACTGCATCTTATTTATTCGTGCATTTATTTCCTTTATTTAAAAAAACTTAAATCCACTCCTTTGTATCGTCTGTTATTTCCCTATGGAATAGGAGATGAGCCTATTGCCATAAACACACACAAATACAGCCTTTAAGTCACTACTAAGAATTTCAAGCTAGAAAAACATGATAGTACCAGACTTGGGTATTCAACCCAGAACTTCTTGATCAGCAATCACTCCACCAAACAGGCAGTATTTAAATTTAGTATTTAAAACCATATTCTTACATTCATTATTAGGAAGTAAATATTCAAGCTATGGAATACTAATAATGCTAAATAGGCATTCTGACTAGATACATGCTAGGGCTGATTATTAATATAACATTGATTGACCTGTAAAGGTAATCACTTGCAATATTCAAAACGGTTGGGTTTACAAGATTGACTGATTCATATAACCTGGTTTTATTCAAGATAAGAATCAATAGCATTTTCTAAGTAATATTTGCTATATCCCAAGCTACACCTCCACTTACATATATGTATAACCAAACCATTTAGTAAAATTTTTCATAAGATAATGGACTGTGTCATTGGTTGAATTGTTGCAAGCACAATAATTGCAAATTGAATTTTTCTAATTAAGAGTTTCTAGTAGTGACTCGGAGTCTGGATCTCTGGATCTATGCCTGGTGTATGGCAATGTGCTCACCACTTATTCTATGGCATGTAAAAATATATGGTGAACCATAGGAGTGTACTACACTCCTCTGTCTACCCCTTCAGGGATTATAGGTGTCATGTTATATAATTCTTCATGAGATAATCTTCAAGGAAGGCAATACATTGGTAATGCAATTGATGTTGTAAATCTGTAAGTGATGGTGATCCTTTACCTTCAGGTTGGCCATCCACCAGATTGTATTGCCATTTTAAAAAAGTTAGGTAATTTCGTCAGTTAGTCACATTGTGAGATACGAAGCTATAGCTATTAAAAATATTGATAAATTCATTTGTTACATGTGTAACATAATGTGTAATATGCTTAATGTTCAGATAATTTGTGTGTTATGACTAAAAGAGCAGGCAGTTGTAGCAGGTATTGATTTGTTGAAAAAATATGCACAAGGACAAAATAATGCTCTATGATTTTTTTTTGTACCATTTATATAATCTGTTATGTAATTATTACAACTAAATATCACTGGGGTTTTTTTTATGTTTTAGATAATAAATTCTCTTTTTCTTAAAATTTCAGCAAAAACAAAAAAAGAGAATGCTACAACAGCAAGATTATGCGAAGAGAATAGTGGAGATGTGTTCAGAGTTGGATTTTGCTAAACAGAGACATCAAGATATGTTACAAGCAGCAGCGCAGGAGAGAGAGGAGATCATGAAAAATTGGCTCAAGCCGAAAGGCAAAAATTTTAACAAGTAGATTTTGATAATTTGAAACATTGTTTATTTAGATCTTCTATTCTCTATATTGTTTATATATGGTGATTTAGTTAATTTTTTTAGAAATTCCCGGTAATTGTAAGAATGTCAAGTGTAAAAATTAGAAGAATCCAAACATCCATCTATTAGCATGTTAACATACTTCAAATAATTTTCAATGGGACACTTTTATGATTTCTCAGTAATGTATGAATTCCATGGAATACTACTAATGCTACTAATGGGAATTTCAAGTTAAAACAAAACAATATTTTATCTGAGCCAAGGATTTAACCCAGGACTTCCTGAGCAGCTGTCCCACTTGCAATCACTGAACTGACGAGGCAGACAATGAATGATTTATCAATAATGTATTTGTTCAAGTTGCATGGAAGTTTTCTGAGTGTATTATAGTTAATTATGTAGTTATATTAGCTGTGTTGTGATAATTTAGATCAATAAAAGTTATAAAACCATATAACTGTATTTTCTTTATATGTTAGTAGATTTAAATTTACAGTCAGTTGATTCTTTTAATAATTTAATAGGAAAATAGACATGGCTCTATTGAACATTGTCTGCTTATTAGCATAAAGACTTGGAAATATTATGTCGTCGGTAGATACGATTCACATTCTCATTCATATGTTTTGAAGTGCTCATTAAGGAAAATTTTGTGCCAAGATGTCTACGTTAGTTCAAACAGCTCCATTCTATCATCATATGTCTACTAGGCTACCATCTCACTGCTGCAGACTGCCAAAAAATGAATTCGCTGGTGGCGTATATGTAGGTGACCCTGCTGACACATATTTTTCCTATTCACACAGCCTGGAGTTGTGAAAGACAAGAGTGAAAAGTAACATAGGCAACATCTCGCTTACTATCAGTGAGATTGTCAAATGCAAGCCTAATGCCAGTATTTAAAAAAAATCTTATGGTGCTAATAGTATTAAAAGATTAAGATATGACAATGCAACCGCATAATGTGCGGTTATGTTGTGGATCTCGTGGCCTATATTTAGTATTTCAGTAAATGATTATTTGAATTGCAAATTTTGTGATTATGTATGTATGGAATGAATATTTCTTTATTATTATATAATGGCCTATGTAGTCATAAAAGAAAGCCAAGACATACGTAATTTTTAAGTTAAGGAAGGTGTGTTAACTAGTGGATAACGTTTAGTGTCATGCGACCTTGATTGGTTTAATAACTTTTCATATACAGTTTAGTTGCTAGCTCACATCTGTAGTGTGTGTAAGACACCTTACAATATAAGTTAGTGTAAGTTCTGTATTAGTTAGTCATAATAAAGACGTCAAAC
>DWME01010302.1:0-10309 GCA_018244795.1 Parelbella ahira ahira
CTGTGCCCGGTGTATGGCAATAGACTCACCAACTACATTTCATGGGGCGTAAATGTAACTAGTGAAATGTGGGAGTATATTAAACTCCTCTGCCTACCCCTTCGGGGATTACACCATTGATGTTACGTTTATGTATTAAAAAGCTCCATACAACATTTGTTAACGAATAGAAATTTACTTGAAAATCACATCAAAATTTATCTTTATGTTAATGAATATTCGAGAAAAAAACTTAAAATTCTTCGCGCAGAGACCATGCGGTAATATTGTGTTCTTGTGTAATATTATTTTCCGCTCGCCAGGCAAACTCGTCACGGACATTCGAGAAACTTCCAAACAATTTCTTCGAATACGTTGCGCTATGACGCTTCCAATTATTTTGTCATTTTTACGGGGGAATATTTCTTAGTCATTGGGTGTTAATAGCAATAATAGCTCAATGGTTTAAAATGGTTGTAATAATTACATAAGAAGGAAAACATAATTAAGAAATCCAAGTCAGCTAAGTTCGCTACGCTTGCGACATTTGTTAATGTGACAGACTGTGGTTTTAAATTCCATCATTGTATAGACAGACCCGCGTCCAACTGTAGAACTTTGAAGGGGTTGGCGGTAATTACGATTTTCCAATGTCTATTATATTATATATTTATTATTTATTGAGAGACATACTATATTATGAAAGATTTTCCGTTTTATTTTTTGACTCCTTATGGACCGTTTTTCAATAAAAATCGGATTCAGATCCTGCCAGATACGCACTAGTGTCTTCGGTTACATCTACAAAAATTTTAATCACGTTCCAGCATCTACAGATAACAACTAAATTAAATTAATTGTTTATATTGCAATTACACAAATAAAATTTAATTAGAATTTTAATGAAACAGTCGTCAAGTGAATTACTGAGGCTTTTCGACGGAGCAGTAACACGGAAGAATCAAATAAAACGGTGCTTACGCAAACGTAGCGTAAGGCTTGCATTGTCCTTAATAAATTCAAGGATACTTTACTAAGCTTACTCAAATATTTCACGTTTATGGACAGTTTTATATGTTTGTAAATAAACAATAAGAATTTATTTCGTCATGTAGTGTTTACTGCAAAACACTACTAAACAAAATAAAATTATCCGGTGGATAACTAGGGCTGCCAAAACAATTTTATTTTTCCATTTTATTTCCTATCCCTGTTCTTTTTTTATATCATTGTTATAAAATACTTCAGTGATAAAACCCTATGTCGATACATCAAATAAGTACACATTAATATCATTATGTTTAAGCAACTGTACTGTATTGTATGTCTTAGCTTTTAGTATTAAACAAGTTTTAAATGTTCTATACAAATTGAAGGGAGCCTGTACAACACTACGGTATTATAATGACATAATTATAGGTCACAAGCTATATGCATGCATGCTCCATCTTAAGACGCATCCGCGCTTTCCGTCAGGCGGGATCGCGGCCAAACGTTAGCCTATCATATTATGATTAAAATATGTGTTATAAACTCAATCTCATTTATTAAGGAGAAATAAATCATAGTAAAACTCAACATTGGTCAGACAGACAGTAACAGAATTATATATAAAAATAGAAAACCATATCAAGAAACAAACATCAGTAAGTAAATAAACGTATTTGTCTGAAAGCGGCGAAAGACAAATGAAATTTTCTTTTATTGAAAACTTAATTATGACAACCCTAGGAAAGAAGACGATTTATAGTGAAATAAAATGTTTAGCAGACCTCCAGAGAGTTTTCAAGAGATACCGCACTGTATACAAAGTCCGAGGGGACTGTGAGTTTGTTTTTATTTCGGACAATCCTTCGAAACCGCCGTGCGCGTACGAATCTCACAATGACAGACATCGTTGGCGGCGATTGCTTTATGCCTTCCCTGTAAAGCACACGGTGTGATGGTATATCAAAAATAATCACAATTTTACATCTGTATTCTGCTTTTAAAAGTTTCAGAATTGTCTATATACGGAACTGAGTCTCCGCTACGGCCTCACTGCGTTTGGAGGAAGCTCATGAGGGAATGTACGCGTACGCGAGTTAAGGGAGGCAATTTAATATTACAGGAGGCTAGTGGAGTTCAAGATATTAAAATGCCAGTAAAAAAAATATTGATTTGAAATAACAACGTCCAAAAAAAATTTACCTGGTAATTTCCATTTTACACGGTTAGTTAAAATCTGCAGACACATACAATAGATATAACGTGTAATAAATACTGTGATATTTTAATTTCCTTCCTCGTTCACTGTAGCTTTAGATTCCCATTTGGCTGTATACATACTCGTATGTACGTACATGACCAAATAAGTTAGTTAACTGTTTTAAATCTAATTGTCGGGCTTACTCCATGATTAATTTTATTGTATCACATTATTAATAATTAATATCATACGTAAAACATCCATTGCACGATAGTCGAAAATTTTCTAACTGTAAGGTAGAAAGAAAAATGTCCTAGTTTAGAACGTATCGTGTTGTCACCCTGGTCGGGCAACCTTTTTAATACACCCAAGAAGTTTTCCTTTCTTTATCTCAAATTCTGACATAACATAGCTCTTTTGTTGCACAGTCCATTAATTTGGCTACTAACTTGACAACTGTCCTTAGTTTACAAAACAGAAATAAACTAGATCGCATGTGTATATACAATTTATCGAACGTTCTGGAAGGCCTCCAAAACGTTCTGAATATGTTCAAAGTATGGGCTTACCACCGGCATACATGCCAAATTAAACATAAGGTGTTCCATATTAATTTCTACGAGAAGCAATGCATTTTAACCAGATATTTAAAATAATATTAATTATATTATCGCCTCAGATATCTTCGACTACATTGACCACTAAACACAAAGTGGCATAAAACATTATTAAACATACCTACCTATCAAATAAATATTTGCTTTTTCACTTAACATCAGGTCATCATTTCCAATTATGTGTGGAAAAATCAATTTGCGTCGTGAAGGATCGAGAAAAAAATACTTAGGTGGAATAAACATTGTACATATACATATGTACCTAAGTATTTTAAAATCTAGATTCGTAGGTATATAGTTTCGATGGAATATTATAGTTCTGCTTGTATCGTTGGTTGAAGTTGGTGCTTGCAAAGTTCTTTTACTGATCGAGAGGTTCTGGATTCGATCCCGGACCAGCTGTACTGTTCGGTATTGCCACCTGGAAATTCCTTATGAATGGACCGTATGACATAATTAGTGTATTGTGGGAGTGTACTACATTGCTCTTCCTGTATAACAATAATAACTGCCATTCTTGTATCGGCAGATAAATTAAAAAATATTAACTACCTAATTGAAATTCTAAATAGAAATGTTTGTAATATTGACTGCCCCGTTGCTTCTGTGGGATCAGAGGGCCGTTTGTGGGAATAACCCAAGATTTTTTAATATAATAGCAAACTCATTAGTTTGAGACGTATTTCAAAATAATTATATATGTACATACATTAACATTTACAGATAAGTAAATACGAAATGGTATTTTGGTATACAGAAATCCCAATATTTAAATCCGTGTCACTCCTAAAGAAACTGCTAATATAAAACAGACATTGACTAAATTCAATTAAAGCATTATAGATTCTATGACGCATTAATTACGATAACGTAACGCCACAAATACTCGCGAACATGTTTATATTTAGTAGACGTCATTCAGTTGACGCAGACGCAGTCGCTCCCGCCGATAGGTTAGAAACACACGTGTTTACGTTGCGTCGTATTGTGCTGTGCTGTGTTAAAAAATCAAAATGGTGAATCCTATTAACTTGCAAGAATTGAATCAGAGTGATTTGAAAGAGTTCCTCGATTCTTTCGACCACGTGTTCTCGGACTGCGACGGTGAGTTCATGTTGCATCATTTTAGTATAACATGCCAACGATATACACATGTTATGTATGTACATGTACGCTTATTTTATTGGTAATAAAACCGTTTTTTATAAATACTTTCCAAGGGCCTTGTTAATTTCTGATAGTAATACGTATATATAAAAAATTTCGTTCATAACGATGTAAGTTTCTCTGATTTATTTTTTCCGACGATTGTAATTATTGTAAAAAAGTAATAGTATGATGTAAGGAGTGTTTTGACAAGGCTGTAATTATTAAAATGTTATAAATGCTATTTAAATATCACATGTCGATATACCGAAATATTATGTATCTACTTGTATGTAGGTTAGTGTATTACCTAATACAATTTTACGTTATCTATACGATAATATCGACGTCGTGTCATTGACATAATTATAATAATTTACGTAATTATAACGTATATTTTAATTATTACTGTTGTGTTCAGTTATCGTATGTTCTATAAATTATCTTCATACGTTTCCTTTGTGATCGTAGGTCAAGGTTGTGTTTCAATGTTGAACAATTTTCTTCATTAAGTAGTCCGAATCGTCACGACATATTTTCTAAAGTAATTCCGTATCTTCCTAATAAATATTATTTTTTAATGTATAATTTGTTGTGACTCATTGATTGTAAATTATACCTACATTATTAAATTATTTATCGTACACAATTATTTTGACTCATTTATAATTCAAAATATTTTGTAGTGTTTTTTTTTTTAATTTGTATCCATAATGAGGATAGAAGGAAATTAAACTACGTAAAATAAATACTTAATTACTTTCTTCTTTAACGAGTGATTAATTTGTATATAGTCATAAAATGTACAATTAACATTTTATTAACATCAATATAAATGTCATTGTTAGTTTGTTTGTTATATTAAAACGCTAATAGCTTTCCAGTGCTGGCGTATAAAAAGTGATATCACAATTTCGGGAACTACAAACATTAACCGTTGTAACAGTGAATTGCTTATTATATTATAGATTATTAAAAAATTATAGAAATGCTTCTTTCGGTTAATTAACAGTAAGTATCGATATATGTATATAGACTTTGCAGTACACTGGTCATTCAATTATGCCGTTCATTTTTACGACTAGTGTTAAATGGCTAGCAATCGTAAACATTATCGTTTAATAGCTACGAGGAAAATGAAATCTGTTTTACGCTTTGTAATGCTGATACGAGTATTATGAATCATTTAATTAAACACATTTTCCCGTGACAATTGGCAACAGGCTCACCACCTATTCCATGGGACGTAAATGTAACTGGGGAAACGTGGTAAGGTACTACACTCTGCCTACCCCTTCTGGGATTACGGATGTGATGTTACGTTGTTACATTTTCCCGTGACAATGACGTGTTAGTTGTGGAAGTTTTAGATCTATGTATGTATTTCGATTACTTTTAAGCGTTTGAGTAATTTTTGTATTCACCCATTCATCATCAACAGCCTGTTTCAGTCCAGTGGACGTAAGGGTCCACGGAGGCTTTTTCGGCTATAATCCTCGCGTCGGGCTAGCGGATTGGGGATCACATAAATGCTATTTCATAGGATAATTCGCGTAGTAAACTTTTTATTTGACCCTCCGAAACCCGAGGTTATTTTCCATACTCATATAAAACATGTTTTACAATAATATTACCCCATTCTAGTTAAAAATATCCTTCGACAAACAACAGAAACTTAATATAAACATGTACATGTCCTACTAAAGACACATTATATGCTATGTAATGTACCTGTTACACATCGCCATGCTGTTCCAATTCTTAATTTTTGCTGTTAAGTTCCACATTGGGTTTTAGTCAACATTAACTTCCCGTCTATTAATACAATTTGGAAGTGCTTTCTCGTTTACTTACAAAATTCGACCTTGCGATGCTGTCAATAAAGGTGTGAATATTACGTTCAAATGGACGTCATGCTGTTATCCCGTGCATAACATGCATGAAACACGCTCTCGCCATTGTTTTACCTTGTGATCAGCAAATCCTATAATGGACTTTATTGTCATCTGGATTAGGGTTGCAATCGCTTATCCCCAATCCACATTTATATCTACAGCTCAATCTAAATTGCGACTCTGCGTGTATACAATTAAGTATTAAATACTCTGGCAACAATTGCCACGCCAAACTGGAGTGGTTGATATTGAAACCTCGGCTTAAACAAAGTATCTGTAGTTTTACATACCTACCTACTTTCTGCCATACGAATTTACGGGATTTAATCATGACTAGTATTTATATGTGTCTGCAACTTCAAATTACAGGCCTCATAGTAATATTGAATGCAACTCCACGCCTGCAATCCCCGAAGAAGTTGGCAGCGAAGTGTAGTGCACTCTTACATGTTAGTAAAATATTGAATAGGTGACTGACTCTGAGCGACTGCAAAGTTTGAAAGGAGCGACTTTTAAACCGGACTAACGACTAGTTACTAGTAAAATAAAATGAGCAGTAGTATAATATTACGGTGAACTAATTTTTGTCTTACTGTTAAAATTTTAACTGGTTATCTTCAAATTGACAGTCTATAAATTCTCTGTAAGAATTCAATAAATAAAATTGTTAGAATAGTCGGGCTTCCCAATCGTTATCGCTAGTTTTCTGATACTTGCAAAATCGAATTTAACCAATGTTGAAAGAAATGCACCCAAGTAAAAGAATGGCAGCGCGCGGTTTAAATTTTAAAAGGTTATTTTGAAATAAATATTTCAAAAAAAGGTGATTGCATTAACAATATACGAAAGTTACTCACAAATATTTCATTTTAAGCAATTTTCTTTCAATTAACGACTGCCTCGTTGGTCGAATGGTTGCAAGCCCGACTGCCGATCGAGCAGTCCTGTGCTCAAATCCCAGGTCGGGTTATATTGGATTTTTCTAATTTAGAATTTCTAGTAGTGACTTAAACGTAACTGGTGAAACGTGGGAGTGTACTACACTCCTCTGCTTACCTCTTCGGGGATTACAGGCGTGATCTTACGTTTCTTTCAACTAAAATCGCTTAGTATCACAGTCGTCCAGTATTTATATCACACTGGTAATTGGTTTACATGCATTTTACATCAACTCCTAGCTGGTTTTAGCGGAAATGTTTAACTTTTTAAACACGATTCTGTAGTTTGGATAACTTTCGGCAAACATAATTATACACCGCCCAAGTTAGTATTACAGAATCTCATTACAAGGTGCCAATTAATTTAGCAGTTTCTCAATTAATGATTTCTTTTAATTTCGATCTACGTTAATATATTATGTAGGATTATTTATCTTATTTAATTATGCTAATATATTAGAAGAGCTTTAGTTGTATAAGGTAGATGAGGTTAAATGATAGTGTATATAGATATAGTATATACATATTTTCACGCCTACAGCTCATAAGGTTCGATACAGACTTCTTCTTACCGGCCGATAGGCGAACCAATCAATACCATTTAATACTGTTATTGTCCAGAACTAAGTGCATAATTTCCAATCCCATGAGGTAGCTGCCATCAAACTCAACTGAATACCCATGGGGAAGCTTATCCAACAGGCGTAGAGTAATTGATCGGAAGGATTATAAATTGGTAACGAGAGTCAGTATCTGGAGGCACGGCAGTGCCCCCGCCAAGACGAGTCATAGCTAATTATATCAAAGACAAAGGTCTATTAGTGTGGGACTAGAACTCGTATCGACGGTTCTGTAAAACCCAGACCAATCATGTAGTTACAAAACCTATCAAAATACTACATGATCACAACTCTAATACCATAAGGGTGCAATTTCTGTCACTGGGTTGAAGGTTCAGTTTCTGGGTTGAAAGCAAAGCAAAAGTTATTGATTCAAACAAAATAATTTCTGAATACCAAAAAGCTATCTCGCTTTATTTTAAAAACTTTCACTGAAACCTCTTCGCAAAGGTTTTGTGAGATCCATAGAGAGCACTAGAGATCCCCTTAAGCTAGCCACATCGCGACCTACTCGTACTTAGGATAAATTTTCTCCTGTCCTCACTTTACCTCTCCTATATTACCCTACAACTATAAATATAACAAATAAATATTTCGTCATCAGGTGTGATATGGGCAAAGACGCCCATCCCAGGATCAGGAGCGTTCATCGAGCTGATGAAGCGACTTGGGAAGACCGTGCATTTTGTTTCCAACAACAGCATCCGGACGCAGAAGAACTACGAAGACCTGTTCAAAGCCGCTGGGATTGATTCCGGTTATGTAAGTATTTGGAAGCTAAATACTTCTGCCTCTGAAGGTCTGACAGCAGAAAGATCACCGTCAAAATTTATTCCAGTTTTCGTATGAATGAAATATCGCGACTTTTTGACTCGAAGGGTGCTGACAACAGTAGTGAAAAGTTAGCCTTAGAAAGCCCATGCGTTAGCTTGCCTTTAAGAATGATCTTGTAGAAGAATAGAGTCTTGATTGATCTTCGCTATCAACATCATCAAGCTGGAGACCTCAACTAATAGTTTCATACCAAATTTATGATCCTATATCGATACTCAATTATGAAAAGGATCCCTTCAGCGATATAATATTTGCAATGCCCGATATAAATTACGTGATAACACTTCCAAAGTTAAATCTGACAGTTTTATGTTGAATAGGCAATACATATTTGAGTTTTATCAGTTTTAATGACTCTATAGACAAATACTATAATGTATTTATCAACAGACATTATCAGGTGCTGGATTATGGTAATATCAGTAATGATTGTCAGCTTTACATGTTGATAGGATTTCGTCAGCCTTTGTTTCTACAGACTGAATTAAGAACCCCATAAATATGATGTTGGAAGTCAATAGGTTCATACAATTAGTTTCGATACATGTACCAATATTATAAAGGCTTGTGATGCAAATGCACAAATGTCGAAATCAATACAAATATTGCGTCATTTCCATAATACAGAATTTCCCTTTATATGCGACCTGGGAGCTACTATCTGCTGCGTAATTTTTCTACCGTCCGGCAACTTTCTACACATTTTGGTTCGGGTTAGTAGGTGACATTTTTATTAAATTAGCTAAGCTGTCAATTTCGAATCTCAGTCATAACAAATAAATGTCTTCATGTCGCGATTTTCGACAATTACATATAATTATAATGATGTCCACATACCTCATTGATTATCCACACTGATATATAGGTACGAACTATAGCGTAATGTTAAATTGGCAAAGCCTTTTTTTTTAAATCCTGTGTGTATCTTAATTTCTTCCCAATGATATTCGTAAAGCGCGATTTCTTTTGGGATCTGCAAAAGATTAAATCTATTTTTTTTGTACATGAGGCAATACACATCAAATTTACCTACATTGTTATACTTATTATCCTTTATTAATGGTATTATAATGGATTTCGTTTATCAGTCCCTTTGTGGGCAATGATTGGCAATTACACGAGAACATTGTGTTCTGGAGTATCAAACAAATCGACGTTGCTTACGAAATACCTTTCATAAATTAATCTAGGCAATTTTGTGTACTTATTGTTGTAATTTGAATTGTATTCTCTTGATTTATGACCTGCAATATCGTTAAAATATTTCTGTTGTACTTTAAATAGTATAAATCATACATTGCAATTCTAGTGGTTTCTTTGGACTTTGGATGTTTAATGAGTTTAAACCCGAATAAAATTAAGCATTGCCACAGAGTTTGTTTTATTTTCAATTTGTATACAGATACACATACTTCAAAGTTCCCAAAATTAGTGACAAATGTCATCAAAAAACTACTAAAAGCTACTGGCATACGTAGATTTAACAGTAAATTAATATTATTGTGTATAAGACCCAACACATAATGTGTATTTTAAGCTAGGTTATGGATTTGATAAAAGAGAGATTTTTTGAACTACGGATAAATTTATTCGTATTATATGTTGTTACTAACGATGGGAGAAATAAAATCATTATCTCATTGAACATTAAAATTATATTTTTATTGTGCACTAAATTTTTTTTATAAGTATTGTACTAATAATAAGAACTTTTACAGGTCAATCTCACAGTTCCATCCTTGGCAATAGCAGAATTTTTGAAATCGGAGAATTTCGACAAGACTGTATATTGCGTGACGTGCCCCGAAACAATTGAAGTACTGAAAGCACATGGATTCAAATGCAAGGATGGTGTAAGTATTCCTGCAACCGCAGATTAAATAAATATGGCGTTTATGAAATAGCTGGTGAAATTACCAATCTTCGAAAATCATACTCTTATGTTATATCTACCAGATATAAAACAGTATATTGAAAGTTATTTTTTGGTGTGCCTTAAATGAATATTTCATTCCTACTTTTTATACATAAGCAGTGGTAGCCTAGTGGTTAAGAATTCAGCCTCTCATTCCGGGGGTCCTGGGTTCGAATC
>DWME01010303.1:0-10308 GCA_018244795.1 Parelbella ahira ahira
CTCATTTGTCTCTAAAAAAATTTTCATGTGTTACTATATCAATAAAAGTTTGTAAACACAGAACGAAGACTGCAAACTGAGTCTCAGAATTATTTCCGTTTGAAGATAGTCGGATTTCTATTAGCGGATATGTCTGGCATCATGTCCATTTGTAGCATGGTTTTATTTGTCTTCCTCTTCGCGGATAGCATGCCCTAGTTACTCCAAGTGGATCTAGAATTTGATTGAACCAAAATACACGCGGTAAATTGAATTTCATCTGTAGGATAGATTGTGCTCTATTTGACGTGCAAACAGCTCATAACAGCCGGCTTATATGGTCTGCTTTTTCACTCGCGATTTGATTACGAGTTGACAATGTTCAAGAACGAATGAATGAACGAACGAACGACAGATGAAGGGAATCAACTCGAGGAACTATAAAGCTTCCTAATGTCAACCATAACTATAGAATAAATCCGTGTTCACCGAACTGAACAATGTTTATTAACTGAAAAGCTATTGACGCAATTATTCGGAAGCAAACATTGATAAAATAGATTTGCGTCTATATATTCTATATATCACATGTATGATACGTATGTATATGGTCCATACTGACATATTCATACTATATGATCGGTAGATTATGATTTATTTAATTATTTATGTTTATTACCGAAATTGTTTATCATAATAAGCTTTAAGATTCTTATAAATTTTAGCAATAGATAAATAGTACTTTAGGGAAGTTTTGGAAGCATGTAATGTATCAAAATCATAACGCATCATGTAACAAATTCACGTCTATATTTACTCTGTCTTGCGGCGATCGATAAAAATCAATGCACATATGACGCACACACAAATTTACTAGTTGTTATTTGTGTCTGTCTGTCAAGTGAATAATATTGCAACTTAAAGGTGCTAATAGAATACATGCGTCATTGGAATAGAATAGAATTACATTTTCTTCCAACGTTAACAAAATGTTTGTCGTAAAGAAGAAACTAAGAAATCGCTAAGTAATTATCGACATATTATTTTTAACATACATGCTATATCTAATAAAAGTTTCAAGAAATAAGTGAAACGAAATATTCTACTTTACTCCTCTGCCGACCTCTTCGGCAAAATACAAGGGTTGAAGGGCCACGTAATGTTTACTTTTCATAGAATGTGCACTTTGTATTCAAACTGTTCGAAGCCAGTGTACAAAAAAAGTGCCTACAGTGTAAGGGACCTGGCGTAGTGATATGATGGTGAAAATAATACTCTATGTTTACACTCGAGTTGAGCTTTGCAAATTTCCAGCGGCGTTAGTGAATTTCAACCGTTGATGCGATTGCAATTCCCCAGAATCCGTGATGCTAGATTAAGCCTTTGTTCCCGGAATGGGATATCGTGGCATAATGAGATGTCGAGGTGCCAACGTGCTATTACTGTTCGCATCGTATTGCCACATATGTGTATAAACGTATAAGCTGATTCGTCCGAAGCAAAATAGATTGAACAGATCCAATAATTATCATTTTCATCTTTCAAACAACAGTTTAGAACATCATATAATGTTTATATAGAATTACACATGATAGAGTGATATTTGGATTGTAACTCATCAGAGGAGTAGGTACAGTACCACGTTTCACCAGTTACGGTTTCATCATTATCATCAAATACTAGTACTACTAGAAATTTGAATTTTAAACACCACTAGATCACCAAGGCAGTGTATGACTGAATACGATCTACAATAAAAAAACAACTGAATAATATTTTATCCTCAATGTCATGACTTTTTTCTATAACCTCTAAAGCCGATCCAAGGACACCTATGGTTTTACAAAATGTTTTTTTAAGAATTCGTAATAGACAACTGCTGCATTTATCAATACTTTATGAAGCAAGAACAACTATAGGTTTTCCGGTCTACGATTGCGCATACAAAACATATACATATATAGACTCAAAGTTTTTCGGGTTTAAGTTATAAGCTTGTATGTTACTCACTACGACTCTTATCGACATTCTGACATTGAGTGTTACTCTCGTGCTGCTCTTCGTTTGTTGTCTACACTACCTATTACAAGTGGAATCGTAGTATGCGCTAGAGCATAACTAGCGAAAAAATTTACCCTTAAAAATGTCACTCATTATTATTAATACTTTGTCACTCCAGCTCCCTTGCTGGATGGGCACGGAGTGTCAAACGTTCTTCTTCCACCTTAATCACTTCCTTAATAATAGTTGCATAATGTTAAGCATGTTAAAAAATCTAAAATGTCCTTTAAATGAAGATATTTATAACTAACCTCAAAAAGGACTGTATATTTTGTTGTAAGTTAGACTAGGTAATCTAAAAGGAAATTATCAACAAAGGATTGCATAAATATGTAATTAACACACGTTAGATATGTTTATCTCGTATGTGCTAAAAATATTTCAACAATTCTAAAACAAAACCACTACATCTCATCAATGTATAAACTCGTATACATAGATCTTTTGACATAACTCGCCAAGAGCTAAGTCACTGTTTACTGGACTGGCGGCAGTTTGCAAGTCAGCTAAGGCTGCATGTCATCAGCAGCCAATGAACACTTGTACGTATATCAAACATACATAATAGCGAGTTAATTTTAGTTTTATCTGAAGGTCCATCACAAGTATGAACCCACTTAATATAGTAGACCATAATAGACCAGATAACCATCTTAACATAGTAGATGTATGACAATATGTGGACACAGAGATCCGTAAAAGAAGAGAGTAAAACTGAACTTACCCGTATACACCAGGCTCTGCCAGCGCAACACCTATTATGCATGTCGCGATCTGGCCGGTGCAGCACCAGGCACTCGGGATCTACTTGATATGGCCTTTCCATGTCGTCATCATCTGAACTATCGTAGAAATCGCGTATCATTTACCAATGCGTGAAGCCTAAAACAAAAAGGAACTATTAATTTTGAATACACACTAGAAACGTATAAGACGTATAAACGTATAACTTCGATAAGTTCTTTAAAAAATCTGGCTGCCGGAAGTATTAGAATACACGAATATCTGAAACGCCACTAGCTACAGTCAAAATGAAACATTTTAGAAGATACACCCATTTCAATAAATATTCATTAGCTTCCCGTAAACGCAAATTTATTATGACTCCCGAACACTTAGCGGCCACACAAAGTATTACGACCGAGTAAATTCAGAGCTTACAAAAAGCCCGAAGGCTTTCTACGCATCGGGCCTGTACATCTCAAGCGATAAATTAGAAAATACATTTAGTAAAGGTATTTACATGAAAATGTGACCGTTTTCGCAATAATTAAAACGCACTCCAGTCCAGATTAAGCCTTGTTTAAAAAGAAAATCTAATAGCTCCGAGATAAAGGATATTCCGTGGTAGCGTGCACTCCGCAGCGGACGCGGCACGAGTGAGCGGCTCCCGACTGTTGCAACTGAGTTCTATGCGATAGAGTCGTAGCTACGAGGGTGGCATCACATTGACGAGAAAAAGCGCACTAACTCGACCTAACGTGCACAATTAGAAAGAACTGCACATAATACATTGGCAGAAACAATAATAACACTTGTACGTTAGTAACAGAACTCGATATTACCTAAAAAAATCTGCTCACCAAAAAAATTACGTATGATACGTTGGTTTGAGCTCTCGGCAGTGAGCAAACCCTTTAAGTCCTTTGTATGCACTTACTTTTACACCTACACGGACAGTCCGGTCATTCCACGGGCATCATAATACGTAATTTTTTTAGTTTAGTTTTCACGCTTTTGGTTTAGTTTATAGCGCGGTTGTGCTTCGAAAATATCTCACATTTCCATAACAAATACAAATGTCACCATGAAACATTTACGACGTTTTACATGTGATATGTTGTAGTTATCGACCCTTTTTATCGTTCCATTGGGGGCTGCGGACCACCTTTTAAGATTAGAAAGTTAAAGCCTAACCACACTGGCCACGCCCGCGAAGTACGGTTTGGCTGACTTGACATGCCTTAGGGATCCATATGGAAAACTCTAGAAGGCGTAGTGTAGTGTGTGTAAGACACCTTGCAATATAAGTTAGTGTAAGTTCTGTATCAGTTAGTCTTAATAAAGACGTCAAACCATCGAAACGCCTTTCAATAATACATCGAGCCTACTAACACATTACATGGCGACCCGCCAGGCCGGTGCGCCTGTGGCGTTGCCACGCTGCACGCGCACCGGGAGGCGTTGAGAATTAAATAAGACACAAAATTTAGAAGATATGGAAATAAAAACTTGAAAAAGGTGAAGAATAAAAAAAAAATACTACGGAAATACGGAATATGGAAAAAATACACCATCAACTCGGCTCTACTCTTCAAAATAGAAAACGCTTGGATGAAGAATTCATCAACCCAGAATGATCCAGTGACAACGAAGTAGAAGTTAACTAGTCAGCGGACTTCTCACTCTTCATAGGAATCAGAAAATTGAACCCTGCTCCGTGGGGGTCGTCATCATCAGCTCAGAACGAGAAGAATCAATGATTACCCGTCAACGGCATCAAGTTGAAGAAAATTGTCACCCGCCCAACAATGGTTATCGTAATCCAGCAGCGAATTCCCAGCGAAGTCCCGTGATTGAAGTTAAATTTAAGTTGTTCGAGATCACTGTCTCAACTTGGTTATGAGTTCGCTGGTACCCACAACACAAATTAAATCTTATTTTGGGTGCCAGAGTTCAACCAAAGCAACAACATGTCTCTATGATCACTGTTCACGACTTTATATCCATGTACCTACTTCGTATTTTGAAAATAAATATTATTATTATTATTATTATTTTTGACCAGCCTCCTACCTCTGCCAGCGCGACACTTACTTATACGGTAAAAAATAAATAAATATAATTTTGTTTATTTCTAACGTAACTGATACAAAACTTATACTAACTTATATTGTAAGCTGTCTTACACACACTACAGTCTCATTCCCTTAGTGCCTTTCCCTTTGACCCTAATGTGTGAATTTTTATAATTTTTGGATTCGTAAAACAAATACGAAATGCAAGTGCTACGTAGGAAATTCATTCTTTTAATATTCAATTTTCAGGAACATCAGACGAACACATAACAGTGATGGAGAACCTGCGCCAAGTGCCACACTGCTCAGCAATAATTGTCACTACTCCACAACAAGTGGCTATTGAGGATGTGCGTAAAGAAATAACGTTTTGTAGGAAAACTAGCATACCTATAATGGGTATTATTGAGAATATGAGTGGGTATGTGGACAACAGTATTTACTCAGATTTTCTTCATCTTAAAGCATATAACTAATTGGTTTATATAATAGTCTAATAATTAGTTTTATACAGCTTTTGAAGTAATGCTTCGTTATGTGTATTTTTTTATTATGAGACAACTTTTCAAATTAATGAAAAAACTGATCGTCATATTTGAATTTGCCAAGATACTTTTATTGGTGAACTTAAACTTGATATTGCTAAAATTTTACGTTGTAAGGAAAATTTAGAGAATATAATATAATATTCTGCCTCATTGGTTGAGTTGTTGCAAGTGCGACTGACAATTGGGAGGTCCTAAGTTCAAATCCTGGGTTGGATGCTGTTGGAATTTTTAAATTTAGAATTTCTTGTAGTGACTCGGAGTCTGGATCCTGTGCCTAGTGAATGGCAATAGACTCACCACCTATTCCATGGGATGTAAATGTAACTGGTGAAACATAGGAGTGTACTACACTCCTTTGCCTACCCCTTTACAGGAGTGATGTTATGTTTGATATATAGTGTCTGTGAAGTTGTATTATTTTTCTTTATTTCAGATATGAGTGCCCAACATGTAGCGAATGCACAAACATATTCTCCAGTGGGGGTGGCAAGTCTCTTGCCGAGGTCTCAAAGATCCCATTCCTCGGCAGTATCCCTATTGACCCCAGAGTTGGCAAACTTGCTGGTCAGGGAGTAGCTGCGATAAAGGAGCTACCAGACTCTAATACCAGCAAGGTGTTTGCTGAACTTGCTGCTGCTCTTGGTGAATCAACAATAAATGGCTCATCAAGATAATAATTGTTCTATATACTATGATTATGTAGTCAATATTTGTTGTTTGTATGTGTAATTCTATTTTGAAAACATATATGATGCTTCTTTAAAATAGTGAAAAGTATGGATATATTCCTAAGATATTATGGACAGATAGAGGGAGAGGTAGTGTGCAGTTTCTTAGCTATTTATATTTCAGTTGTAACATATCAATTACCCAAAGCAGCAATTGTATGCATCAAACATGTGTCATGTGAAAGCTGTTTACAAGATAATTATCTTTCAGTTTAAGTTTTTCTGACCCTTATCATTCCACAGTTGGACTCCAATCTCTTCTCGGAAAAAAAACTATACATTACACATACATACATATAAAGTGGAAAAATTTAATAAAAACAACAATTACAGACAATAAATTGTATTATGGTTTTTTTTACTTTGGTTACAATTGTTATGTAAATAAAATATATTTTTCAATGTACAAAATATCTTTTCATTTGACTCTATATAAATTGTAATATCATTGTAAAAATTTTGGCAAGAATATTGGTAAATTTTTGGAAAGTAGTCTTTAAATTCATTTCCCTATAGTTCCCTATATATTCCCTACATCTTGTATATAAATCAAATCAATATTTTCCTTGAATATAAATTCTCTGGAAATTTGAATTTGATCCTTATAAAATTAAAGCTAAAACAGAAACATCACACACATTATCTATGAGATTATTTCCGAATAATATCTGTTTCATAATACTTGATTCTGGGAATACCTAGTATCTACACGAAAGTGGAAAAAATATATTCTAACATTAAATTTTCCTTTCCTGTATAATATTCAATCTTTCATTATATTCATAAAATGTATACTTTTTAATCTTCGATATATTCATAAACACACAATGGCATATGTCCAAGAAATGGTATACTTTGTCTTGTTAATAGAAAGGACCAATTGCTTATTAAAAAGTTTCTATTGAGCGTTTATGAATAAGGTTGATACATTTTACTTTCTAGGTTAGACGAAGTTTGACATTAAAAAAGGGATAATAAAGGAATGATCGAAATAATGCAGTAATAAAAAAACCAGTGACTTTTGACTTTGTCTTTGGTTCAAATCAGTTTTTAACGTCGCCTTATCATACATTTTTATACGATGGCTCTCTATTAGGGTGTTTTATCATATTGAAAACGCAATTAATAATTGTACTTTTAAAAAGGGCCCCGGTGAACTTAGAACTTTATTACATTATGATTATACTTCAATCCTAAATAACAAAAAACATGAGAAAACAATTACTGAACTTAACGGTATTTGACTAATTGTTGAAATATTCTTGTAAAAAATGCTTTGGTGACATGAATAATGTTATGAACAAAAATTCCTAATCAAAAATCCTCCACAAATGAACATCAACACTACACATGAATACTAAATACATACGTTTATATAACTAATCTACAATATATTTACGACTTGTATGGATATTTTTATTCTTGATTCTATTTGAGGACTAATTTCTGTACTACGATAGTTGTATAATAAAACAAAAAGCCGATTTCCACCATATCGCTGCAGTGTAAGAGTGAGGGCTTCAGGCGGAGCCGGCCTCGGACTGGCAGTCGTCGCTCAGCCACATGAACTGGCGGATCTCGTCCTCCGAAGACGGGCAGCAGTGAGGAGGTGCCTTCTCCAGGATGCGCCGTAGCTCCTGCACATAGCAATAACAAGAACATATTTAAGTTCGTACCCATTTAAAGCCAGAAACAACTTTATATCAAACGATAAATCGCCTTTTACAAGTGGAAAATATTAAATCTAGCTGCAATTTTTTTCCTTTAAGTCTCGCTCTCTTTTTCTTTGATCTCTCTCTCCTTCTCTTTCCCTTAGGTTTCCTTCTTTTAATTTGATTTAGATAGCCTTCCGTTTATGTTTTGTTTTCATTAATTTTGGTTGATTTATTTCAGGCCTTGTCATGAGAAGTATAAGTACTCGGCTGTGGCTTCAAGTCCCAACACTCCCGCGATAACCCACTCACTGAGACACCTCGTGCAGCGCCCGGAGACGACTGCACTGCGTTCTTGGAAGCAACTTCAGCGCCGTATACGTGAGGCGCGAAGTCGCTGAGAAATGAACGACATGATATCATGGACATCTGGAGGCTGCTATGTTACGTACACATTTGGTGAGCGAAAGCACCTGTCAAGTTCTCACCGCTTCATTAAAGGGGTTGTAAAGCACTTATATTATTATCAAATCATTATAGGCCTTATACTCACCAACGGCAGCCACTCACACCACTCTTTCGCAGAACGCATAATAAAACTCTAAAAGAATTAACGGACCTGGAATATATTGGTGAATCACCTACAAGCGACGTGTACATACAATGAAAACTACCACTGTGATGCTAGAGATGTGATGCTACGCTGAACGAGTGTCAGTGGGCAGCGCTGGATGTACCTTCATGGCGTTCCTGTTCCTGTCGGCGGCGTCCAGGTGGTTGAGCAGCGGCGCGGGGTAGTGGCGGCCCACCACGCAGCCCGCGCGCTCCTGCACCTCCAGGGGCGCCTTCCACGGCTCATAGCTGTACCACGGGGCTTTATTACAGGTCATGCTAGTTACACTCACTGCGTACTCTATGGCAGAGCTAGCGTGATGCTATAACAATTTAGCTGAGATGTGAATTGAGTAATATTGCTTTAGTGTTGTGATGAGATGACCACAATTAAATACAAAACTTGCTTCATCATGACGAATTGATGTACATATGCATATTTAAACAACGCAAAATCATATCAGCACAATTTATTTTTTCATGGGCCTTATAAGTGTAGTATATTCGTGGCAAAGGGTGAAAGAAAATGTCGTTGGACGCTATTTTTTATTATAAGGAAATCACATTAAATAAGGCCATTACTGATGGGGCTTTGTCGTGTAAATGAGCAAAAACGAATGTAACACTTAGATTAAGTCATTAAGAAAAGTACAAATACGTACAATTTTGAGGTCCTGCATATTGTATGTGGTTGGAGGGAAAGTTCTGTCGTATTTTAAAGAGAATATTTGAATTTATTTAATAAAATGTGTTTAATATTACTCAATTATATATGCACCGGTATTTGTTACAATTCGTTGCCATCTTTTAGGAAACTTGCGAATACTCTTTTTGTAGAAATTCTCGTCCTCGGAGTTAACATAGTCAGCGACTGCCTTAGAAACGCCTTCAAAAGACTCATTTATCTACTGACACGTTTTTCACTTTAAATATCACAAGTAAATAATGAACGGCGAAAAAGGACTCCTTTTATATTATCCTGCATCTAAAAAAGGAAAAATAACCCGACCGACTCACCAGCCAGATGTTTTTTTACACAGAAAATGACCTGCCCGTTTAGAATACGACAGAGCTTTCCCTCCAACCGATAAGACATCGAAGGGCAGTATGACGGGAGCGGGCGAGACTGACATGTATTGGAGCGGCATGCGCGCCAGCTCGGGCACGTAGCGGCGCACGTAGTGGCCGCTGGGCTCGAGCCGCCGCCCCAGCCGCACGGGGCACGCGCACGCGCCCGAGTCCAGCAGCGCCTCGAACGCGCTCGACGACACCCACATCCAGTTGCCCGCGCACACCGACCTGCGCACGCACACACTCGCACATACACGCACACACACGCTACACCGCGCCCCCCACCACTCCCCTCCCCTCGCTGCCATATCTATCCGCTTCTTACGGCATTCAAATACGAAAGCGCCGAAACGTTTGCACGGTTACGAAAAGTAACACTACTCTTGTAGCATTTATCTCCTAGCAAATGGAGTAGCGAGCGAACACGCACCGGACGTTGAAGTTTGCAGTTATTGATTTCCGCAAACCTCAAGAGACTGGTCATAAACCCATCGTTACTCTGTTTTACGACCAAACTCTTTGGATCAGAACGGGAGCAGTCTCTCTAGTGAAACAATAGATGTAGCGGCGATATCTCCCAAGCCAACTGACATCTTTCATCCCCATGATACTCAACGGTGACGAGTTATCTCGTCGGAAAGAAACCTGTACTTTCGCATCGGCATTCCCAAAAGCTACACAATTTTCATAAAAATCTCTGAACATTTGGTACTCCAACCGCACGGACGACTTAGAACTCTGAAGTACCGCTCACCAATCAGCATCGAGTAAATATTTCAAAAAGTGTTGAAGTCCATGCTCCCAGGAGAGCCACAGCGTGCCCCGGGTGAGGAATGAGGCCACAGTGTTCCTGAGCGCG
>DWME01010304.1:0-10308 GCA_018244795.1 Parelbella ahira ahira
GCTACCTTTGCCAAGTCGCAGTCTCCACTCCAGAACACGTCTGTTCCAACGGCTATCGGTTCTGCGACAGATGTGACCAGCCCACTACCACTTTAGCTTGCTAATCCTTTGGGTTATGTCGATCACTTTGGTTCTCTCTCGGATCGCCTCATTTCTGATGCGATCCTTTAGAGAGACGCCGAGTATAACCCTATCCATAGCTCACTGAGCGACTTTAAATCGGTGGACCAGTCGCATCGTCAGTGTCCACGTCTCGGCTCCATAAGTCATGATGGGTAGGATGCACTCATTGAAGACTGCAGACTTTGCGGAAGCGGTAACCAAAAGACCTTCATGGTGCTAATAATGACATGACAGAAGGAATTATCATATAGGTCTTAGCAGTAACACCGCATCGTTTACAGAGCGTAGGAAGAATCTTATACATATGTATCACGGCTGCTTTGATCGCTTGTAACATTACATAAGGTGACGTGAATCAAAATAATGAAAATAATAAAGCTATAATAATTTACAAAACCAAATATTGGCGTCTCCATGATATCAAATTGTAGAGAAATATGATGTAAATATATTAACAAATCCGTGAATGTTACCTATAATTCACTATAAAGAAATTATCGCGCGAAACTTTTATTGGCTAAGAAAATATTATACACTTTCCAATATTTCATCCTGCTTCTAAAATTATTGGTGGCGGTGAAGATTGAAATATACCAATGGAATTATATTCCGCAGCGCAAGCTTCTTCGGATCGAGTAATCCGATTGATTCTTTTCAGTTCCCGACCTGCTGATGGAATAAGAAATTTGTGACAAGCCTCTTTGATTTATATAGTATGGCTTTGACTTTTTGTGTTAAGTTTTATGTAGCAATTTTCATTTGTAATGTCAAATGTATAAGATTAAAAATATTGCAGGTCTTGCGACTTTTGTATCTATATAAATATTTTAATTGTGTCATGTTCTAGATAAGTTTGTTGTTTGTTTCCTTTTAAGGTCTTCTTTCTTTTTGGCTAATCTTCAACTCCTGTATTCATGCATAGTGCTCACCGATGAATTAAAACGATTCAAAACATTTACCATTTACGGACACTCAACAAAAGCGGATAGTTTAATTTTAGGGATGGTTTGCAATTCACAATTACATCAGAGCCAGAAGAGCATCTTAGTATGACTAAGATTAATAATTCCCAATATCACTAAGGGGATACAATATTCGCGTACTAGGTTAAGTCACAAAATTAATAAGACGCGGTGACGTAGGAAAACCCTTGGAGCCGTAGTTCATACGATATTCAAAACACATACGAGTATGTATCATGACGTCCATATCTTTCCTCGTCGACATTTTGCCAAGTTACAATAGAATTTTAGAGGATACCAGCTATAATTAAAGGTAAATCAGATTGCCATTTGTGGTGACATTTTCAATTCGTTACATTCAGTACTTGCTTAATTTCAATCATTAATTTGGTTATCTTTCAGCGACAATCGCGACTTTAAGAGTTTCGTTTTGCTTTAAATGTCAGACTAAAGAGAAACTATCATGACGTAATCCTGTTTGGATATTACATGGTTTGCTCTCTGATTGGCTTACTGCAATACAACTTACATCATTTTACTAGATGTCTCTTGTAACTACTAAAGGTCTGGAGAATAATCTGCTTTTATATCATGTTGCTCGAATGTAAACTGTTTAACGACACGCTCAAACTTCCATCCTATTTCTGATCGCGCCCCGTGTAGCTTAACTAACCTTAGAATGCCATAAGCGTTAGATTTACTACACTTTTATTTAGAGATTCTTTAATACTTACATAATCAGATTAAGGGTTTTATTATATTTATTTATTATAGATGATTTACCGAAACATTGGCGTCTACTATGAATAAATGCCTAAGACTACACGTTAAGATGCCTAATTGTAACGAATAGAGAAACTTTCGTTAACCGTTTCCACGACGATACAATATTATTTATGTATGTACGCATGTATGTATGTGTGTGTATGTATGAACACACACGTTGAATTAATAACAATTCTCAGTTATCCGCAGACAATGTCCGGAGATTAGTGTGTGTCTGTTATCGATGGATGTACATACTAAACGTTAGATG
The DNA here is from genome assembly GCA_018244795.1 of Parelbella ahira ahira. Classification (NCBI taxonomy): domain Eukaryota; kingdom Metazoa; phylum Arthropoda; class Insecta; order Lepidoptera; family Hesperiidae; genus Parelbella; species Parelbella ahira. The sequence goes on from DWME01010304.1 coordinate 2,122, forward strand.
TAGGTGAGAGATTAGCGTGGACATGAATGATACATGCAACGCTTATATCGGACATCTAGCTGTGCTGGACCTACCGGGAATGACACGTGATCAGATAGATGTATGATGGTCTAGGTGGTTTTGTTTAGTTATGTTTACTCCGGACAATATACCAATATTTTGTATAGAGCAACGTTTTGTCCCGGAATTTTATTATGATAATTGTTAGCTAGTTCGATGTGAGGCGGATAAGTTATTATATCAGTACACAGGTTTCTTACCAGATAGACAGAGATCGTGGACTGCCAAATATACCAATGTAGTTCTAACCTTACTGATATGAGGTGCTACTTCCACCATCATCCGTTTGGGCACACGAGCAAGCCGGTTTCCGAGGATGTTAACTCCCCCTTCTGCTAGAACCTGACCTGAGCCTTACATTGATGATAATGATGATGATGATGATGATGGTGACAAAAGCTAATGTGTTCATGCGCTCGTTTAGACACCGTCTGATATTCCTAAATAAATAGTCTTATAAACAGATGTTACCAACATTAGCAGTACGAATATCGTTTGGCGTTTACATCAAAACGACTAAATAGTGTACGTAGCTGCATTGTATTTTAATATGCTGCTGTGAGGTATTTTTAAAGGCAATTTTATCACATTTCGAAAGATTTGTTCCACGTACAATATTCGAAGTTTTAAATATTGGTCCATTTTTATGCGCAACACATTGCACACGCGAGTTCGTAAAAGGGGAAAAAAAATTCTATGGGCTATTGTTCTTGTAGCTTATTGCTCTTTTTAAATTTATATTGACTATTTGTTTCAGAAAAAAATGAAAGGTGTTTCTTTGAACGCCACTCGAATACTAATTGGGTTTCGTACAAAGGTACATAGTCGAGTCAGTGGGGTATTTAAATTATGCTTTGGTTAGGTGGTCTCCATTGATTTGGTTGAGTGTCATTGCTTATTGTATAACATTTACGTACTATACTCATTAGGCAAGGTGACATCGGGTCGTACACCTTTCATATCTTCTGCCTTTATCAGCACTTGTTTATTTGGTATGAACTCAGATGTAATGTTGATATCTTGTGCTCTTTAAGGATGTTAAACCTCTGAGAATTAAGATTAAGAATAAGTATTCTTTGACCGTTTTTAATAACACTGTATACTATGCTACACTAGAAATGGTTACTTAACACTTTTAGATATTAACTAGAAAACGGATTAATCATAATAACAAAAAATTTAATCACAGTGCATATCTGTCTGCTATTCGTTTTATAGAAATTAAAATAGTTATGTAAATATAAGTATTTATCATTCCCATAAGTTAAATAAATATAAAATTATACCTACCCGATTAAATATACGTCGTATATTGTGTACAGCCTTGATGTCTAAGGTACATGCTTTATCTCCAGAGCGAGTAGCCGAATTCTAGCAAGTAAGAGGCTGAATTATAGACCATTAAGATCACTATTTACTTCCTAACTTGGCTTTAACCCTCTCATTGTGAGAGAAGACCCATGTTGAAACAATGGAATGGCAAAAAGGTCAAAACAGAATTTCTAGTAGTGGTTCAGAATCTGGATCCGTGTCCGGTATATGGCAATAGACTCACGGCCACCACTATTACTGACATGACGTTAGTTTCAACAAAATATTTGGAAATGTTCACGTTGTCTAAGCGGGAAAAACATATACTTTTTATGATTGATCGTGTTTTGTTTTCTTCATACAAGAATAAACAGTCTTCGATTACATCACCACCACCTTCATCATTGCCATTATCAGTGCTACCGTGTTCATAGAGCTAAACTCACACGATATTTAGTATTGTGCTCTCTGCTTCAACGTTTCTCTTGCAAGTCTAATTGCATAATACGGCAAGGGACTTATTAAAACAGCAACGTCTGCACTTAGCATCTGGCGGAATATGTTGAGATCTTGACTGATAAGCGCTCCTTACCTACACTCGCCTGACATTACTATCAAGCGTTTCCATACAACGTGAGTCTATGAATTTCGTCTTGGGACTTTCATTAAATTTGTTCCGAACTTGCAAGATCATTTTTTGTAAGGAATATTTGTTATGCTGTAATTTGTAAGGGTCGCCTGTCTTAAGTAAATGGGTCATGTACTAGCTGATGTGTGCGTGTATGACGAGAATAATGAATGTAGAAGGAGCACGTCATATTGGTATAAATTTATTTGGCGCTAGTGGGCAATTCCATCCTGTAAGTGGACTACCGTGATGAGGTGACATTACTTTTCTATGTAGTAACCTTGAAGCTCGCTTATATAATTCTTAACAATTAATAAGCAATCTATTATAAGACAGACGTCTTTGGTCATTTTATCAGTACGTATAATTTCAGTTTAATTTTATCTGTTTTTACACATATTAGCTTTTGAGGTTAAACTGCGTTAACTACTAAAAACGAAAATGCCATGTAATGCGGTGACTTGTAACAAATCGTTTATCTTGTCGTTGATCTTCTTGGAGCTTTTACATAAAGCCTCTTACGACTTTAATGATTGTAGTTACATACTTGCGGGATTAGGAGAGTCATACTCTATTCATGAAGTGACTAAATCACCTCCTAATATAGCAACAGTCTTATGGCGGCAGTACCAAGATATCTATGGAACAACAAAGCATATTCCGAACGTAGTATTCCTAATTGCATCTTATTACATGGAAGCTATTCAGCTAGTAGGTAGATTTATTATTTGAGGAGAAGTTTGTGTCGGGCTTATAAAATTTGGTTTGTAGATAATTTTATTTGAATAATTAATGATACATGCGTCATTACATCTGTAATCTCCAAAGAGGTAGGTTATTAGAGGAGGAGGAGGAGGTGGTTAGAGGAGTGTATAATATAGGAGTGTAGTCTACCAGTTACGTTTACATCCCAGGGAATAGGTGGTGAGCCTATTGTCATACACCGGGAATGGATCTAGACTCCGAGTCACTACTACAAATTCCAAATTAGAAAATTCCCATAGTGCCTGACCCGGGAACTGAACCCGGGACCTCCCGATCGGCTGTCGCGTTTGCAATCCCTCGACTGACAATGTACCGAGTTTACTCTTTAGTTTAAAGTCCCTTCTTTCTACTTCGAATATAATATGTACAACAACATTTTAGAATTATTAAAATAAATGTGCATACAGGGGCCCAGATTATATCAAAATCACGAATTAACTTTTTAACGAGCATAGTTACGAATATTACCAAGAGAAAACAATCTGAATTATAGTGATGTACTGATGATAGACGTTTGAATGTGTTTTTGACTTTTATATATAAATAGACCAGTATAAGAAGACCTATGGCATTACTGAAAAACTGAGTGCGTTTAGAATTTTTCAAAGGATAAACTGGAAAGATGTAGACCAAATTATACTGGTAATTTCAAAGGTTATTCTAACTTTGCAGTAACGTAGTGACATTATTAGTCTTCGTACAAACAAAAACGCTAACGTGAAATTTTAGGACCATGATCTAAAAGTAAATATACGAGGGGATAAATAAGTCATACAGCGTTTGTATTATATTATCTGGTTATTTACTGATTGTTCTTCTTTTAAGGAATCCCCAGGGATTTATCAGGTGCACCCCAAAGCCTTTTCGGGGGAATTCGGAAAGAATCCAACAGACGGGCAATACTTCTGTCATACTGAACTGTATGGTTTAGTAAGATCAGTTTTAGTTTTTGTGTACGATTGTGATTTTAGTGTACGTTTTGGAAAAGATGAGAGAACAGATTACTAATTAGTATTATATAATAATAAAGGCTTAAGATAAAATGAACTGAAATTCTTTTAGATCTGTTCGATTTCTGAGTTCCCTTCGTATGTATAGATATAGTGCAAAAAATTTCCCGAACTATTTGATCTCTTGATAAAGAGCTCTGGTCATGCGAGATTTTTCTGTTAAATCTCTGCTGGCAACCATCCAGCGTTTTAAGAGAAGCCTGGGAGTTTGAGAACAAATGCGCCTGTAACTGATACATCAGTTTTAGTGAGGAGTTCCAGGTACGATAAGAATAATAAAAATAACCACACTGTAATTTCTATATTGAAGTTATTTATTAAGTTTAGTCAATTGTATACAGTATTATTTTGGGAATTACGTCTATTGTTAATAATTAAGCTAAAATTTTCATGTAATTATCCGCAAAGATTTAGAATGATGATGCATATCTTCATGCAGCATGAATCGTCCATCTCTCCAAAGAATGTGTGTACATACGCAAGAACTCAAGCACGCATGCACGCACGCACGCTCGCACGCACACACGCACGCACGTACGGACGCAAGCATGCAAGCACGCACCCACCCACACACCCGCGCACGCATGCACAATATTCACACGGTACACAGTAAATTTAATTTCATGAGATCATTCTATATCCTTTCCTGGCGCTTCTGTAAGAAATCTTTCTGATAGACAAGCAGCGCCATTGTACTTAATTCCTTTTATATATTTTTGTGTGTGTTTTTCACAGTATGCAAAATTGTTAAATAAATATACCCCTAGGCAGAGGTGGCATACAACCTAGATAGCAAGTAAAACAACCTAGCAGTTTAAGTTTAATAAGCCTGCTTTTAAAATCGTTTATTCAGAAGGTTATGCAGATAACTGCTTATCGTACACGATAATAATTGGTACTGGAGTTAGGTTTCAATTTGATTTTTGCCTGTCTCACCGTTAAGCGCCAAGTAGCTAATTGCTTCTAGCTTCAAACAGTATTTCTGACGCTCTTCGTTCTATGTGTAGTAGTAGTAATCTTACTGTCGTTTATACTTGAATAACATTTTCACGGTAGTTTTTAATTGCCTTTCATGTTTATGGAACCAGATGTTTTGTATACTTTTTGTACATTAAGTACCGACTGCCTTAACAATCCTCATTTTGAGGGGACATCCGTATACAATTATAGAGCTAGGATAGAGCTGATAATGTTGCTGATGATAGGATTTAAAATAAATTGTGCAAAAAAAAACGATTCATTAAATAAATATATTTATATGGATAGCAAGTTCAACAACTTTCGTATTGATCTATCTTTAATATTCAGTGTCCAATTGCAATTGTGCAAATTTTAAAATCCTGTTTTAAATTTGTTTATGTCATTCTTGTATATAAAATATAAATTAGATTTAGCTACATATTCCGATCATAAATACAAATTACAGTGCAAACTCAATCTACTCTTTAATTGAACGCTCATTTTAATATGGCTACTACATCTCGCGCTTTTTCTGGAGCCGCCTACCAAGAAATTGTAATACGAGTTATATGAAGCGAAAGAAAATGTAACTGATGGGTTGTTAACTCTTTGAATAAACGGCTCACTGTTAAACTGGGTACGGCGTTGAGAAATCTACCGTCATGAACAATATTCACTTCTTAATGATTAGTAAAAAGAGAAACTACGAACCGAGATCTTTATCGGTTTTAAGTTGAATCTACACTGTAAGGGCTACAAGCAAAAGGGATCAAGTTACACTGGCTAACTTTGTACATCTCACAAGGATTGAATATTGTTAGAGACGTTCTAGAACATACGATATTGCAACATTGGAAACACATACATTTATTATATTGTTCTAGTCGATGACTATGCAATTAAGTATCCATCAGATATAAATATATCTCTATTTAAAATTGTTCCGAAAATTTATAAAAATCAATGTCTAATGATAATTTTAGTGTACAAAGCCAAATTCTGGTTTATTGTTAGGGTTAAAATATAATTCGAAGCAACATTTTAGTGGAAAATAAAATGTTTTTTAAATTAATGAACGAGTTTTTAAAGCAAATGGGAAAAACTAAGCCGATTAAATTTTAATCGAAATATTGTACGTGAAAAAAGCGCGTCAGTTTTATTAACTTATGCAACTCCTGTATTAAAATACTATTTATAGTTCTTTCGCACTATAAATGATCGAAAAATAAAATACAATAACGAATCAATAGTAATTGCATAGCAGTTCGCAAAAGAGAATAAAAATCGATGTGCTCTAATCTCATCAATGCAATAAATGCAATGAACAAACAGATCATGAGTAAGGTCCTTAATAAAATGCAGTGTTAAAGCTCGGCTAAATAAAACACAGCTGTTCAGACTGCAGCTGATTAGCGCTGACACATTTAGATTTACGATTAGGACTTGAGGGACTCATCCCATTCATACGTGAAACATCGCTTCGGATTACTGCGATTGGTCAGTGTGAAAAATGATTTGTCGTACGGTACATTTAAAAAATTAAACAAAAATAATAGTCATAATATAATTGTGTTGTTGCTGAATTCAAGCATATTTTTTAAGATAAGTCCGTTATCCGTGATCTGAAATAAATTGTTGTGAAGGACTCAACGAAGTAAACGTCATAGGTAATTATGTATACTTTACCGTGAATTTTAGTAATTTCTTAATATATGACATGATTATGTGCAGTTATTAACCCTATTCTGACCGGTATTTCTATGTGTGAATATGTCTGTTATTAAATCAATAGAGGTATTTATGAAACGCTTTGCGGCGTGTTCAAGGTCTGTCAATGCTTTGTCTGTGTAAAGGATATTATTTGTATGTGTGCGCGTAATATACTTAGTAGATGTAAATGATACGAAACAAACCGATCAGTATAGATTTATCGGAAGCGTTTTGTGTTAATGAATAAGGAGAGACTCCCAACCGTTGGCTGGACTTTTATTTGTCAATCTATATAAAGTTAATAGGCAATTATCTTTTAAAATAGAAAACATGACTGTGATAGAGAATATCATTGTGTGTATACTGGAGTCTATTGTAAGGTGATCTATACGCTAAGATAAATATAATATGTGTTGATTTGTTTTTGTGTTGTAGTTTATGGTTCATAGAACCGTTTTGTTGAAAATGTTGTCTGTTATTATTGTTATAATGTCACGCCTGGTCTTTTTTAAGATAAACAGAGAGCACGGAGTTCCAAATATGTATCTCTATCCTTACTGATCTGACGTGCTTTTTCTTTATTCTTCTTCTTCTCCATATACTCAAGCACGTTTAGGAAATTGACTTATGTAGGGTGTGTTGCTCATAATCTGTTGTACTGCTATGTCTCTTACCCACTTTTTGCAAATAGGAGAGGCGTGGGCTACATTAACCAACACTGTTTTCATATGTATCAAACCCTCTGTGAAAAATTACGGTCAAGGGCAACCATTTGAGCTTGCATTACGATATCTAATACCTAATGAAAACAGGACTGACTCATTTTTACCTGTACAAATATAGAGAGGTAAACGACATTAGCCATGATGAGCGCTGGTAACCAGGTTTGTCATATTAAACAAATCGTTTACAGCATACCAGAACCACGAGACACACCATTAGAAAGTTAAATTAATAAAAATTCGTTTGTTTTCAGGCTTCTTCCTATCTGCACTGTTAGAAATACGACTAATTAGTAGCGGCAAAGTCAAATTAACTTCTGATATTTATAACACGGACTTGTCAATTTTTATTTGTCATATTAGTCAATTTTTATTTGTCCGAACATCAAAGACGATAATAGTCCCGTGTCCTTAAACAGGGCGCACGTGTGTACAATCATAATTATAACGTTCTCACGCGGGATATTTTTCCCGCTTTATTTCTTAATTACGCAACGTTAACGACTTTATTACAGTTCATTGTGCGTTTTAATGAAACAATACCGTTAAAAATTAATTAAGCTTAAATTGAATATGAATTGTGTTTATTATTGAAATTTATTGTTACATAAAAAATTACGTTTAATTTTCTGCTTTGTGTTAATTTTTGGCGGTCATGTCTATAATTACTAGATACTAGTTGCTGTTGAGATCAGTTTTCTTCGCACCAGAGGAGGCCTCGTAGAACATCTCTCAGCATGAAACTTCAATTCGATATAGTGGTTATATGAGTCAGTGGTCATGAGCCAGTCTATTGAACGGAGTTTTTAGCTCTCTAAGGCAACAGAAGAGCTTTCAATTAAGCAATGAATTCAAACATTTTCAGTGAATATTACGGTTATGCCTCGCTTAGAAAATTGACTGTACTCTTAATTTCATAGCATTTTCATAGCAGAATCTTTTCAGGCTGATCGGTCAAATGATAAACAAATCACTATCCAAATTTGTTACATTGTAATGTTTAATTGACAAAAGTAATGTA
>DWME01010305.1:0-10307 GCA_018244795.1 Parelbella ahira ahira
TTAACCTGATTCGCTCAATACGTGTCATTTGCGAAACAAGTTAAATGCATACTTTAGGTATAATGTGCTAACGATGACCGATATTTTGCCTCTTAATATTCACAGAAAAATAATCATACCAATATAAATTATAAAACAATATAGAACAACAACCATTGCAACATGTGCTGTTTGATGTATACTCGAATGGTCGTGGTGGTATCCGGAAACTGTACTGTCCACGGGCACTGTCGGCTAGATGGCAGCACAATCGTCTTCGACAACTTGTTGGTGACACCACAAATATTCATGGTAAAATATTACATATCAGGCGACTGTGACAGACAAAACTATCATACGATATTAAAACACGAAAAGGTTTTGGTTTCTATTAGGTATTAGGTATTAATTTTGTAATTATATTCAACTACGGGATTACCTATATGAATATTTTACCAAAAAATTTTTTTTGTAACTGTCCAAGGACGGGAAGGTACGAAACTAAAGGAAAAGTGAAGCATGGACGGGTTGGAGATTGATTTTTTAAGCTAATAATTTTAAATATTCTGTGGTGTTTGTACACGCAAAAACTAGACTATCGAATTCCATAAAAACCTGTGGTATATAAACCAAAGTATGTAAGTATTATGTGTCATGAATACTTTTTCAAACATAAACTTGACTACGAAGTTTCTTTTTTTTTAAGTACACAATTAAATATTGTTATTTGTTTCGCTATATGATCGCGATCGGCGTCGAACGATGCATATAAATGCTAATAGCATTACAAAGCCCTATTTCAAGGCTCGCAAAATGTTATGACCTTTCGTAGTGCGTACTCGATTCTATAAATACATTACTTATCGTAACTTTCAAGGTTTTATTATGCGAATGCCAATTATTATACTTTTTTTATAGTACATATGTAAGGTTTTTAAAATTTATATTGGGTTTAAGACGTAGGTATAGTAATAGAACCTTAGCATCTGATGTTCGTTTGCAAAGTAAGACAATAGATTATAACACTTTACGATGTCAGCTAATGTATTTGCTAACAAGTATATACACTATAAAAGGAATATACGATGAGTGCAGGTAAGGTAGTGATATCATCCGTGATCTCTTTACTTTTCAAGAGCATTTTAATATTACTTGGAATCGTTTAAGACGTAAATGAATAGGCATTTTATAGGTAAGTATGCTACATCCTAGGCTTCACTTCGACTGCCTGTGAGTTTTTAAGTTTTATAACCAAACAAAACTTTATTAAAATACGAGCTTAATAAAAAACAAAGTTTTTTCAAAATAAAGCTTTGGTATAGAAATGCCTAAATTTGTTTGAATGGTGAAGTTCAACGAACTAATGTCTGGGTAAGTTCTAGGCTAAATGCGGTGTATAAATATTATTGAAATTAAAAAATATTTATGTAACTGTCGATTCGATTGCCGGGCGTCCGTGCGGCAAATATTTATTCGTGTTTTAATTGAAGCGTGCCGATAGGAAAGTGCAAAATGGAATCTGCGTCAATGATGATAAACATTCGCAGGGTTATCAATCTGTATCACGACTGATTTATCTTGAAACATTTTTTTACGTACCTATCTCATGCGTGTTCATCATTCGTGCGTTCATTGAAATGTGAGTGACATTTCAAATGTCAGAATGATGATGATGACATTTGAATTGTGAGTGATCTATTGAAATATAAAGTACGAGCGAATGAATGTGAATGTATAGGTAAATGTAATTTATTCAATGTTGGTTGTATAAAAAACTTTAGCTACAATAATAATAGTTTCTGTCATCTCTAATTGTTTCTATGAGGCAGTTGAAAATTCATGAGTGTGGCAACCCTGAAATGTTCGGTGAGCTCATTGTTTGTGATGCGGTATTTGTAGTTCCTAGTACGCGTGGAAATGTGGAGTGGGCTTAATAAGACTATTAGTCTTGATATTATTTGTTTCTGGCAAATTTACTTTTTTAAATTCTTTTATTCTTTGTTTATTTGCAGATTGTCTGTGATTCAGCCACCTAGAAGTGTGTTATATATATAACACGCTTCATATTAACATAATTATATACATATATTTATTAAAACAAAATTACTTTTTATATTATGTACATAAAACAACACAGTCGATATTTTCAATAAAATATTCCACAAACAAATTTTTATTTTTTCTCAGCATTCAAAAACATTTTACATTACTATTAAGTATTTTACAATATATCTATTATTTTGCAATTCAGCTTGCAGCGCTGGACATGTTTGCATCAATCTATTTTTATCACTGGCAACCCGGAGCACAGTAATAAGTCCTTGTAGAGAACACAAAGCCGTTGTTGCTATAGCGCAAGGAACAACGACACTTCTGGCAGTTCCGTTATAGAGTCCCATTCCGACCCCTTGAAAACTTACTTAGTAGATATCTAATATTAAATTTGAATAAATGTTCAATTAAATAGCATTATTATTTAATGTAGTTAGTAGTAGTATTTAATGTAGTTATTTAATGTAGTCGTGAAGAAACTGGCACACCTTAGAGTTTACAAAAAGAATTTCTCTAAAGGAAATCTAGCCACCCGCACTTGGCCAGCGTGGCAGTCTATGACCTTCGCCCTTTCTTATAGGAGCGCTATGTTTCAATATTGGAATGATTAATTAATAGTCGCGAGAAAAAAAATTAATAATCGATACCGAATATTAAAATCAGAAAAATACATTAATATCGGCTTTGGTCTTTAAAGGGTTGTTAATAAATTTCCAGCTATTTTGCATATCGCAGTTATAGTATAAATACGGCCAATATGATTAATTCGCAAAAAATCCAATTATCAAAACAATAAAAACAAAGTTCTAAATGCACTTTTTAATCATTGTTCTCCTCAGCCTCGCTCTCTCAAAGATTGAAATTCATTGATCTACTAAACATTTAGAGCATCTGCAGTTTTACGGATGAAGTAGAATCCTGTGACGTACATACACTGTCATGCTTTTTACCCATAGGGGTGAGCAGAGACCAGAGGTTGCCGCCAGTTACAGCCGTTACAAATTTTGTTAAACTTCAACTATGTTTCAGTAGAAACTTAGAGTCGTCATACTCATATTTCGTCCTTTGACGTTCTATTTGCATATACATTTTATATGCATTTTCTGGTTTTATCGCACAAAAGCCGTTGTCCAACGAGCACGCGGCGACGATAAGTGACGGCGACCTACGTGAGAGTTCCGTTATTGAATATCTTTGGGTTTGTAGTGACGTGAAGCCAGGGTTGTGGCTCTGCACACAGAATCTCAAACAAATGTAATTGAAATGTCTTGGGACATAAAATAAAAACCACAGAAGCTCTTGTTCGATCATTTATATGTCTTTAAAATACTCACTTTTTACTAGAATACCAAACTGTTTTTGGAAATATTTCATATCACTGTTAACATAATGATATGGAAGGCCATAAAAAGTTATAATTTAGTTAAATATTGATTTTTTTATAATATGAATGACTGTATGGGATTTAATTATGATACTACAAATAATATATTTAACCTGTGCATTGCTACTGTCGCCCCCCTGTAGGCATAACGTGTGTAACGTCGGAGTCCAAAATTAATAAATTTGGAGATGAAAGGAATATCTACATCAATTGGAGTATACCAATGCATTATCTTGCTCTTTTTTTATAGTTTTATTTATTCACAGATAGTTGCACACATTTATTTTTATATGTAGGTTACGTACTGGCTGAATGAAGTGCTAGATGTCTCCAAACCTAGCGTGCGTTTATAAATGAACTTGCTTATGAAATATTCAATTAGTTTATACCATACAACTTGAAGTAAATATTAAGTTGCAGAGAATAATTCAAAATTGAGGCAACGTGTGACTGGGACAATATATTTTAGAGGCTTTAATAAAATTATTGAGTTACAGCCCTATATTCAAAATTATGCCTCTTGGTAAACGTAAACAAACGTCGGCCTTATCTCGAAGGGCACAAGGAATAGAATACAAATCAATTTTCAAAGCGAGTGTGTACGATAGATGCATTTATGACCTATTTGGTAAAGCCTTGTCAGTTTAAAGGGATACACACACTCTCCGTGCAAGTCGTTATTAATTGATTTTTTGTGCACGGTACATAAAGCTGATGCAAGGAAAAATGGTATGTTTTCATAATTATATAGAAATATGATCAATGAGAATTTTATAATCACCGTTTTTTAGATAATATTTACGATAGGGATTAGTTTGTTAAACATCGGTAACAAGCTTGAGCTAATATTAATAGAATTTAAAGCGTACAGTGAGAGATATTTATTAAATGCTGTAAAATGATCATCATCGCTCATAAAGTTATGTTAAAACACTATTGTCAAAGATTCCTTCAAGATCAAAAATTCAATTGTGACTGCTCTGATATTGCAATGGTTACAGGTGCAGACATTTATCATTCATTAGACGCAGACAGAGATCATCAATCATTATGCCATCTTGTTAAAATATAAAAAAATACTAACATAGGAGAATTTTTATTATTAAAAAATACTTTAAAGTTTTTTAAGGTTAGTTTAAACAATTTTTAATATTGTTACGGTAAAAAGCATTCACACCGAAAATATTTTCTAAAGAACTCATATATGTACATATATTGTACCTTACTAGTCGGTATTTTTTAAATTTTTAAGAAATATGAGCATAAAATTTTTAGGATACCGAAGACTCTTCGGTGTACCAAGGATAATGTAGGCGGAAGGATAGTGTAGAAGCAACTTTATTTAGTTTTATGGCAATACTTTGAAGTTGAAGAGACACGCGGAACGAAGAGGACTTGCGGCCGAAGAATCTATGAGACTTTTATTGCAGGCCTGTCACTCCCATTTCCCAGTTTAATTATCAATGAAAGACAATTTAATTTTACTTGTTATTTGCATCTTTTGTGCTTTTAAATGGAGTTGTACTGGACTTCCGGTGATTGCTTGGTTTTCGTAGTTTGTTGTTGTAGGACGATGTATTTAATGTTTTATGACTGTCAGCAGTAAAGATAAAACCGCTATTTAGACATGCAGACATAATATTTGTCAGATGTACAGACGCATACATTTAATTTATCATTGGTATTCGAGTTGTTTTTAAAATGTTTCTAAATTGTAGTTTGTTGGGTTGAACCAATATACCATTTTTGGATGTAAGTACCTACCTATAGCGCAATCGAAAACGTTACCTCAGGTTATCTCAAAAGAGATGATATGATAATAATGACATGAGTTATTTAGAGAGTTGGGAAAATTTAGCTGAAGCTTCTTACGTTAGAAGTTCTTAATACCTTATAAGTATTGCTATACAATAATTTATATCAATCTGATTTTGATGTTAATTAAATGTTTCTATGTATTAGTTTATACCCTGTTGTAGTTTAATATTTTAATTTAATCTGCCTTACTCGCTATGCAATGACAAAAATCCAGCAATAATCTTAACATGTCTCGCAAAGCACAGTAATTGTTAAAAATTTAAATTACCTACCACTTAATTGCTTGTCTCTTCTTAAAATTAACTCGGCAGGTGATGGAAGAGACGGCTTTTATAAAATAATTTTCAAAACGGAGTATTCATATGTTAAATGTTTAAAAATATATTATTATTAACACTACCATTATCATATCTAGTCGGGCCAATAACTTGGATGTGTTGCTTAAATGTAATTTAACATATTGTTAAGCTTAGTTGATTGTGTGGGTAGTGAGTAATATCAAATTAGTCATTTGAAACCCAGGTTACTTAGGTCACACTGAAAATTTCGCTCTTTTTTGAACCTTGGGTTTGCATTTGGAACGTTTTATTTTAAAAACAATTTTCTTCTACACAAGCTATGGGTGGCCAGTATAATTCATTTTTCGGGCCAAATAGATTGCTTCTAGGAGTTCTACTGAGTAAAATCTTAAAACTTCATCTTATCAAGGTTCATATCAAAATTATCTCTTTTGAAGGTCGCGAATGACGCAAACGTGCAATAGCTGCCTGGGGTAGATATGTTATCTTATCTCCGAACTTGATATGCTATGATGTGAGACTGCGGATTCTGGTAGTAGAGCGAGGATCACAGATTTAGAGATAACACCTGCAAGTGTTATCTGTTATGATGATGAAAATCTTGTTTCTACTTTACTGCTGTGTTGTATTTCGATATAAATGTTTCACTAAATAATCGTTAGAATATCTGCGTTCTATAAATGTCTGTCTCTTGTCGATTACGTTGCTCAATTTGTCTTATTAATTATTCAAATTATGATTGAATAGGAATTTAAAGTTGTTATTAAATTTTAATAATTGAACATGAAGTAACCGTATCCAATAACTGTTTAAAATGTTGTAAAATTCATACATTTTAATAAACACATTAATAATATATATAAAATTTTTGCATGCACTTTTAAATGGAATTATTGTTCCTACTGCAAACTTCATCAAACTCATGGCTAAACCTATAAATATAAAATTAAAACTTATATTTTCGTATAAATTTTTATTTTATTGTATTAATTTATATTATTGTGTTATTTTTTATATTATCTTAGTTTAATATTATTATTATTCTTATAATAGTGATACCATCCTTTCCTAAAATTTGGCACATTGTACTCGTCTGAAATGGTCCATCCCATAAGTGACTTTTGAAATCCAAAAGATACGTAAATTATCATTCAAAATTCGTTTTGTTGACGTGGTCAAATCACGACACGGTCATTGACTGCGTGACTAGCTTTAAATACAGATGTGACCGGATAGTAAAACAGACAATGGTGTATCCTCTTTGTCTGTTTTTTCTTTTACAAAAAAACAAGAGCCGGTTACAAAGGAACATTATGGAGACTTTATTGTAACTAATCTTAACGCAATTGTGATTTATAAACATACCTCTTTTTTCAAAGCATGATTTACTGTTATATAGCCTTGTTTAAAATTGGCTGTCGTTGTTAATGGGTTGGTTCTACCCCTACTGGGTTTATCTTCACAAATGAGAACTTAAATGATCAGGTAATAGAAATATTACTGGCCAGTTTTTGTATTTTCATTCGATTTATAACTAATATACAGGACATTCGGCACTGACTGTTGGTTGTGTCAGTGTTTAAAATCGGGGTACATGCCTGAAGATGGTTATGAAAGTAGAAGTACCACGTTAGGATATAAGAATTTAACATCTGGCACGCATTGCTCTCTGCTTACGTAGTAAGGGTTATAGCATGAAAATATAATAATAAGAAAAGTAATACATTTCATAAATTCCACAGATAAGGTAATAATAAGTAGAGTAAGACATTTCATAAATTCCACGGGGTCATTTTCGTGATAGTTGGAGTGTTCTAACAGAAATGCTCCAATACCTGCCAATAGTGATCAATCTATCTACATAGAGATCGACCACACCCGGTTTGCCTAACTAGACAGATCGTTTACGAAACGTTAACGCCTCTAGCAGCGCCTCAATTGCAATTCCATTAACAGAACTATAAATTATTAATACAAATCATAAATAATATATATTTTACAAATAAATACTACTTGAGAACTGCGTTTTATATGTATGTAGTTCGTTTCTGATTTGATTTCGTAGTTGCCAATTTACACTGTTTAAAAATTCTTGTCGGTTATTCCATTATACAATTTGAAGCGATTTTTTTATTTTACTTGGTTAGAAAATGTAATTATTGATTAATATCGGATAAAAACTAAATAATATAAGATAGAATTATACATATAGGAATGTAGTTAAGATATTACGGGACTGTTGTTTGGAGACTAAAGGAATAGAGTAAGCCGTGTAAAATTTTCAAATTAACGGAGTAATTTAATAAAGATGTTTCTACATTTCTTTTTCAATTTGACTCCCGTTGTTGATAAAATCTATTTAATATGCTACCTTCACTATAATGTTTTGTTTTGTTTATGAATTCTGATTTGACATTATTTATCAATCATCATTAATCTTTTTATTATTCCACCGTTGGATACGGGTTCCCTTTCAGAATTAGAATGCTTAAGGGCACACTCAGCCACGCTGGTTAATAAAGGGTCGACAGATTACACAATCTTTGTAAAATATTATAGAGAAGTCCGAGGTGTGCCAGGTTTCCTCCGAATGTTCTTCCTGTTACAGCAAGTGAAATTTAATCTTAACACGCGCATAATTTTGAAAAGGTGCGGGCGATGTATCGAACCTGGGACCCCGGAGTGGGAGGCTGATTTCTAAACCACTAAACTCACATTGCATTTGTTCCGCTCACGTATCATCATTAATTGCCTTGCGATTGTTTAAATAAGCTTCAACATTTCTGGGAGACAAGGCCATTGGTGGGCCGCATATTGTATTAGTCAGTAATGGGTTTGGCTGGTTTAAATTTTAGGTACCTTCACGCCTACTGTAATATCCCTTCTCACCTCTTATAACTAATAAACAGTTACAATCACATGAAAATGATTAAAATGTTAAATACGTGGAGGTTTAAGTAACTTATTTAGGTATGTTCGCGTTTACCACTAAAACGATATAATTAGTGTTTTAATTGAATTGAAATATACTAATGAATAGTCCTTTTGACTAGTCTAATGACATCAAAGAATCTAGATAGAGCATCATTAAGAAATAAGTCGAAGCAAAAGGAATGGTGTCGATAACGTTTCTGAGCTAGATCGTCGCATGTAAATGTAATAGAATGTAATGTAAAAACACGTCATTATTATCTTGCACACAAATGTAATGTATTCAAAGGTATTTGTTACATCTTCATTATTTTGTCGTGTTGAGAGCCTGAAGTTCTGACATGTTTGCTGTTTGAAAGCATTCAGTAAAATTTGTTAGTCTACCTCGCTGATCATGTGCGTGTTGGTAGTAATTGTTAAAGTTAATTATTGTTATTATTATATTATCACGACAGGTTCTTTACGGAGTGACCAGAGAGCACCGAGCGCCATATAGTTAGCGGCGTCAGAATTCACTGCAACCGACATGCATGTATAAACAAAGTGATGAATCTATTTAAATTTCATTGAACTTAAACCAATCTGCCGCGATAAAACCAAAATATCTACCTGAAAACATACTTACATAATATTAAGAATATGTGCTTCTCTATAAACAATAATACCGTTTCTTTATAAACGCACCCTAACACAGCTTACACAATAAACGTCACGGCGACTTTTAAACGTGTACAGTAGGTACGAGTATAATACGTTTTAATTAATGTAAATTAATTAGGTCGCCAGTTAGTTACAGATATTACATGTGCATAATAATGATCGTTTCATATTAAATGTGTCTCATTCGAATAAAATACCATTATAACTGCTCCATGGGTTAGTTGGTAAGGTTTCGACTCGAATATGCGCTATATTCGAGCTTAATATATCCCTACGCGGTATTATATTAAGATTATTCTTATACATTTATTTTCATTTCGGGGTAGAAATAAGTTCATATCTTTTATTAGTGATTATTTGATTATGATGATGATGATGATGAATTATAAATGCAATAATCATCATCATCATCATCATCATCAGCCTATCTCAGTCCACTGCTGGACAAAGCTCCCCCAATGAGCGCCATCGCGCCCAATATAAATGCAATACGTTGTTCGTAATTGGCGTTATCAACCCTTTTTGTCGTACCGCTATGGATCCTGAGTTTCCTTTTAGAATTGCAAGGGTTCAGGTTATACTCTGCGTCTGGTCAAATTCGGGTTGATAGTTTTCATATGACTTGTTGACCATTGAAGAAACTCATTTTCTCTGCCTGAAAAAGCACATCATGAAATAAATACGGTGTGGTAAGTTTTGAACGTAGGATTTTTGAGATGAGAGACTAATTCCAATATCGTTCAGTAGTCAGCTATCAATGCTCAAACATATACACATGTATAAACAGATTAACAGACAGATTTCTTCTGCATGTATATTTCGTATACCGTATATACATACAAGTGCTTAGTAATGGCGATGTGGCTTTGACAAGTTCTAATAGAAAGTTGTCTCCAGCGATGTGAAGATGGACAGTTTATTAATAGATATTAAATTTTTATTCATGTAATTGACAACTATAGTGATAGCCAATCATACGCTTGAGAAAATATGTATTTAAACGCGACCATTACGTTTTATGGACTTGTATAAATTTGATGTGGTTATTGTCATTTATTATGAATGTACTTTGATTTCAATATCAGTTATTTTAGACTGGGACGATTATTGCAGTTTTGTGACTGGCTTCAGGTATACGAAAGATCTGCTTAGGATCGTGTGTTGTGACACTCCTTGGCAAAGAT